>CAUYRH010044813.1:0-13310 GCA_963574655.1 Perodicticus potto
GTACCCTGTCTTAGAACGGTACAGATGAAACTTACTAAATGCAGAATATAAATGTCTTAACGCAATAACTAAGAAAATGTCATGAAGGCTATGTTAAACAGTTTGATGAAAATATTTCAGATTGTATATGAAACCAGCACACTGTACCCCATGATTGCACTAATGTACACAGCTATGATTTAATTAAAAAAAAAAAGAGAGAGAGACAGAGTCTTACTATGTTGCCCTCGGTAGAGTGTTGTGGCCTAACAGCTCACAGCAACCTCAAACTCTTGGGCTTAAGTGATTCTCTTGCCTCAGTCTCCCCAGTAGCTGGGACTATAGATGCCCACCACAATGCCTGGATATTTTTTGGTTGTAGTTGTCATTGTTGTTTGGCAGGCCCAGGCTGGGTTCGAACCTGCCAGCTCCAGTGTATGTGGCTGGTGCTCTAGCCGCTGAGCCAGTCCTCTCATTTTCCCACCACACTGCAAATGACTCATTCCAGGGGTCACAGCTTCAGCTTGGAATCTTGCAGAATTCCAAAGACCTTGAATGATTGCCACTTACTAAAGGCTCACAAAGGCACAGAGCTAAGCCGAGCACTTGCAGTAGGCAGAATAATGGCCTCCTACAGATGCCCATGTCCTAATCCTCTGAAACTTATAAATATGTTATTTTAGGTAGCAAAAGGAACTTTGCAGATGTGACTGTCCTAGACTATCCAGGTGGGCCCACTCTAATTACACAAATCTTTAAAATCAGAGAACCTTTCCTGGCTTCTGAGACCTGGAGAGATGGAGGTGTAAAAGGGACTGGACCTGTTGCTGCTGGCTTCAAAGATGAAGGAGTGGGGGTAGGACCCAAGAAACACAGCAACCTCCAGAAGCTGGAAATAGCAAAGCAATAGATTCTACTCTATAGACTCCAGAAGGAACGCAGCCCTGACAACACCTTGATTTTAGCCTTCTGATCTACAGAACTATAAGACAATAAATTTGTGTTGTGTGATAATTTGTTGTGGCAGCAACAGGAAACTAATATAGCACTTTACATTCACAATCACCTTTAAGAGACAGGTATCATTACTCATTTCACAAATAAGAATAATAATGCTCAGAGAGGTTAGGTAATTTGCCTGATATGTCACAGCTAATAATGACAGGATGCAGGAGACCCCCCAGGCTCTTAAGAATGTATTTGTCTTCATATTAGTAACCCATCCAAAGTACAGAAGACAGGGTCACAGTGGACAAATATGATACTTGTGATTTATTTTTACATGGTAAAAAATAGCTCAGAGGCAGATAAGTTGAAGAAAGTATAGAAAGAAGGGTCAGGCAAGGTTCTTCAAAAATACATAGTAACCATTATTAAAAATATTAAGAAAGGGGGCGGTGCCTGTGGCTCAAAGGAGTAGGGCACCGGGCCATATGCCAGAGGTGGTGAGTTCAAACCTGGCCCCGGCCAAAAAAAATAATAATAGTTAAGAAAGGGCTTAATGAGTTAGAACAAATTTGGGGACCTACTTTACAAGGGACAAGAGTGTTTCAGAGAAGTGATGTGGCTGTAATAAGTAAAAGTGGTTTATAATCATCTTGAAGAATACAATGAAAGAAACTGAGCTTATGACATGGAGTTAAACAGTGGTTAAAAAAAAAAGAGGAGGGGCTCGGCGCCTACGGCTCAATGGGCTAAGGCGCCAGCCTCGTGCACCTGAGCTGGCGGGTTCGAATCCAGCCCGGGCCTGCCAAACAACAATGATGATTGCAACCAAAAATGGCCAGGCGTTGTGGCGGGCGCCTGTAGTCCCAGCTACTTGGGAGGTGGAGGCAAGAGACTCGCTTGAGCCCAGGAATTGGAGGTTGCTGTAAGCTGTGATGCTAAGGCACTTTACCCAGGGCGACAGCTTGAGGCTCTGTCTCAAAAGAAAAAAAAAAAAAAAAGAGAAAGAAAAAAATGTTTAAGAAATTGAAAGAAGGAGTTGTTTAGGAATGCAAACATTTCTACTTAGGAGGAGCCTGGCACACCAGGCAACTGGGGGAAACAGGAAGTATGCAGGAAAAGAACCTATAATAATAATTCCAAACCTCACATAAATTTCAAATTATAACCTAACCCTCAGTTCCTACATAACTTTATTAAATATTGATTATATCAGCTTGGCACCCATAGCTAAGTGGTAGGGCGCTGACCACAGGGGCTGGGTTCGAAACTGGCCTGGGCCTGCTAAACAATGATAACTGCAACAAGAAAATAGCCAGGCATTGTGGCGGGTGCCTGTTGTCCCAGTTACTTGGGAGGCTAAGGCAAAAGAATTGCTCAAGCCTAAGAGTTTGAGGTTGCTGGGAGCTGTGACACCACAGCACTCTACTAAGGGTGACATACTGAGGCTCTGTCTCAAAAAAAAAATTAATTATAATTACTATTTGTTATAAGTCCATAGAGTATGTTAGGTAGTACATTGTAGGAGGAAGAAGCACAGGAGGAAAAGGAGATAACAAGTATTTTATCTCTGACATTCCTAAGAACTATAAGTGGATAATAATGATAAAAGCCAATGGACTTTTAATGGTTTTATTACTGCTTTTATTTATTTATTTATTTATTGAGATGGAGTCTCACTTTGTCACCCCTGGTAGAGTTCCCTGGCATCATAGCTCACAGCAACCTCTAACTCTTGGACTCAAGTGACTCTCTTGCCTCAGCCTCCCTAGTAGCTGAGACTTCAGGCACCTGCCACAATGCCTGGCTATTTTTAGAGATGGGGGTCTCCCTCTTGTTCAAGCTGGTCTCGAACTTGTGAGCTCAGGTGATTCTGCCCACCTTGGGTTCCCAAAATGCTGGGATTACAGGTGTGAGCTACCATGCCCAGCCTATTACTGCTTTTAAATGCTTTATAGATGGGTGGTACCTGCGGCTCAAAGGACTAGGGCGCTGGCCCCATATGCCGGAGGTGGCAAGTTCAAACCCATCCCCGGCCAAAAACCACAATAAATAAATAAATAAATACTTTATAGACTATGCATCTGTTACAACCTTTACTAGTGTCCCTACCATGGAATGGTGGTATGGTAACACTGCTAAGTAGAACACTACAATCTCCTTATCATTTCCTTTTCACAGGTAAACCCCAAGTCTCAGAGATATTAAATATTAATAAATTACCCAAAGTCACACAACACTGTAAACACTCAGGGTGTTACTAGCCTAGCAAAAGAGTAAGAGAACCTAGGTCAATTTAATTACAAAGTTTTTTTTGTGCAGTGGCTCACATCTGTAATCAATCCTAGCACTCTAGGAGGCCCAGGTGGGCAGATTGCCTAAGCTCATAGGTTTGAGACCAGCCTGAATCAGAGTGAGACCCTATCTCTAAAAATAGCCAGGTGTTGTGGCAGGCACCTGTAATCCCAGCTACTCGGGAGGCTGAGACAAGAGAATCTCTTGAGCCCAAGAGTTTAAGGTTGCTGTGAGCTGTGAAGCCACAGCACTCTAAGGAGGGTGACAAATGAGACTCTGTCTCAAAAAAAAAAAAAAAAAATTTTTTTTTTTTTTTTTGCTGTGCTGGGCTATCTCAAATGCCATCCTTACCCCATCTGTATTAAAATGATAAGGTGGTGGCTCACGCCTAAAACACTAGCATTTCGGGAAGCCAAGGCAGGAGGATCCTTTGAGGTCAGAAATTTGAGACCAGCCTGAGCTAACAGCGAGACCCTATTTCTACAAAACACAGAAAAATAACTTCAATGAATCCCCAACACTAACAAAAAAAAAAAAGAAAGAAAGAAAGAAACCCAAACTGAGCCAGGCACAGTAGCTCATGCCTATAATCCTAGCACTTTAGGGAGCCAAGGAAGGTAGACTGCTTGAGCTCAGGAGTTCAAGATCAGCCTGAGTAAGAGTGAGACCCCATTTCTACCAAAGAGAGAAAAACTACCCAGGCAATGTAGCAGATACCTGTAATCCCAGCTACTCGGGAGGCTGAAGCAAGAGGATCTCTTGAGCCCAAGAGTTTGAGGTTCTGTGAGCTATGAGGCCACGGCACTCTACCCAGGGCAATGACCAAGTGAGACTCTGTGCCCAACAAAACAAACAAACAAAAAAACACATAGAAAAATTAGCTGGGTGTGGTAGCACGTACCTATAGTCCTAGCTGCTTGAGAAGCTGAGGCAGAAGGCTCTGAACCCAGGAGTTTGAGGCTGCAGTGAGCTATGATGATGCCTGGCACTCTAGCCCGGCAAAAGAGTAAGACTCTGTCTCATCACCTTAGAGAAACTATCTGAGAATTTCTTTTTTCTTTTTTTTTTTTTTGCCAGGGCTAGGTTTGAACTTGCCACCTCTGGTATATGGGGCCAGTGCCCTTTTCCTTTGAGCCACAGGCACTACCCGAGAATTTCTTATAAAGCTAAACTTACATCTACCCTATGACCAGACAATTCCACCCTAGGCATTTACTCCAGGGAAATGAAAACATTTATGTATACAAAGACTGATATGAGAATATTCATAGCTGTTTTTTTGTTTTGTTTTGTTTTTGAGACAGAGCCTCAAGCTGTCACCCTGGATGGAATACCGTGGCATCACAGCTCACAGCAACCTCCAATTCCTGGGCTCAAGTGAGTCTCTTGCCTCCGCCTCCCAAGTAGCTGGGACTACAGGTGCCAGCCACAACGCCCCGCCATTTTTGGTTGCAGCCCTCATTGTTGTTTGGCGGGCCTGGGCTGGATTCGAACTCGCCAGCTCAGGTGTACGTGGCTGGCGCCTTAGCCCGTTGAGCCACAGGCGCCGAGCCAGCTGCTTTGTTTTTAAAAGCCTCAAATTAGAAATAACTCAAATGGTCATCAACAGAAGAATGGATAAACAAACTGTGTCTGTCATGCCCATACAGTAGAATACTATTTCACAATAAAAAGGAATGGACATGGATAAATCTTGAATAACATGTTAAGTAAAAGAAGACAGAAACAAAAGAATATGTACTATATATAACACTATTTACACAAAATAAAGAACAACAAAATAATCTGTGGAGATAGAAGGCAGAAAATGGTTGCTTTGAGGTAGGAAAGTTGACTGGAAAGGGGACACCATGGGAACATTCTAGGGTGATGGAGGTGTGGGTGGTAGTTAGTCAGACATCATATTCATCTAACTCTACTTCTCTAAGCAAGTCCACAGGAAGAAATAAAAAGTATAAAAAACGGGCTCGGCGCCTGTGGCTCAACGGGCTAAGGCGTCAGCCACGTACACCTGAGCTGGCGGGTTCAAATCCAGCCCGGGCCCACCAAACAACAATGACGGCTGCAACCAAAAAATGGCCAGGCGTTGTGGCGGGCGCCTGTAATCCCAGCGACTTGGGAGGCGGAGGCAAGAGACTCACTTGAGCCCAGGAGTTGGAGATTGCTATGAGCTGTGATGCCACAGCACTCTCTCTAGGGTGACAGCTTTAGGCTCTGTCTCAAAAAAAAAAATAAATAAATAAATAAATAAAATCGAACAAAAAAATATAAAAACTCTTCTAGCTCAATCAATACTTAAGACCTATGTACTTTATCTTTTATGTAAATTAGACCTCAACAATAAAAGAGAAAAAAGGTCTTTTTTTTTTTTTTTTAAAGAACAGAGTCTCACTTTGTTGCCCTCAGTAGAGTGCTTTGACATCACAGCTCACAGCAACCTCCTGCTCTTGGGCTTAGGCGATTCTCCTGCTTTATCCTCCCAAGTAGCTGGGACTACAGGCGCCCACCACAACGCCCAGCTATTTTTTTGTTGTTGTTGCAGTTTGGCTGGGGCCAGGTTCGAACCTGCCACCCTTGGTAAATGGGGCCGGCACCCTACTCACTGAGCCACAGGCGCCGCCCAGGAAAAAGGTCTTAATAACAGCAATAGTAGTAGCTAATATACACTGAGCACCACTATCTCACCACATACCAGGGACAATACTGTGCCTTTCATATATACTTAGCAACTATCTTATGATTTTAACACCATCTTTATCATTCTCATTTTTCAGATGAGGAAAAAGTTAATGCACCAAAGGCCCCATATTGAGTAAACAGTGTAGCTATAATGTGGACTCATGTCTGACAGATTCCAAACCTTGGTTTTTGTTTGTTGTTTTTTTTTGTAACGGACAGATAAAATTGGATGCACACTGCAGAATGATTAAATCCAGCTAATTGATATACGCGTGGCATTACCTCACAAGGTTACCATTTTTGTGGTAAGAACACAATATCCACTCTTAGCATTTTTCAAGACTACAATATATTTTTGGTTATAGACAAAGTGTTATTCACTAGGTCTCTTGAACTTATTCTATTGAAAGTTTGTATCCTTTGGGCAACATTATCCCAGTATCTCCATACTCCCAACTACTCTACTCTGTATTTTTATGAGATCAACTTTATTTTAGAGTCCACATGCAAGTGAGAGCATATGGTATTTGTGTTTTTGTGCTGGTTTATTTCACTTAACATAATGTCCTCTGGGCTCATCCATATTGTCACAAATAGCAGGAGTTCCACAACTTGTCTTTTAATCACGATGTCCACCGCCTTTGTTTGCTTGAGACAGGTTCTGCTCTGTCACCCAAGCTGCAGTGCAATGGTGTAATCATAGCTCACTGCAACCTCCACTCCTGGGCTCATTCTGCCATAGCTTCCCAAGTAGCTGGGACTACAGGGACACACCACCATGTCTGGCTAATTTTTCTATTTTTAGGAGATGGGGTTAGCCATGTTGCTCAAGTTGATCTTGAACTTTTGGCCTCAAGTGATCCTTCTGCCTCAGCTTCCCATAGTACTAGGATTACAGACATTAATCACCATGTCTGGCCCATGTTGCCTTTATTTTATATGGAGCTGTCTCAAAAGTTAAATGCCTGGGCCAGACATGGTGGCTCATGCCTGTAATCCCAGCACTATGGGAGGCCGAGGCAGGTGGACTGCCCTGCCCTCACAGGTTTGAGACCAGTCTGAGCAAGAGCAAGACCCCATCTCAAAAAATAGCCAGGTATTGTGGTGGGCACCTGTAGTCCCAGCTACTTGGGAGGCTGAGGCAAGAGGATCGCTTAAGTCCAAGAGTTTGAGGTTGCTGTGAACTGTGATGCCATGACACTCTACCAAAGGTGACATAGTGAGACTGTCTCAAAAAAATATAAAAGGTTAAAATGCCTGCTATGTGCCAGCACTGTACTAGGCTCAGGGAGACATGACTGAGTTAGACAGACACACTGCCTGTCCTCACATTTCCCCTGCTCTTCTCTAAAACTGTATCATTAGCTCTCTTCCATGTTACTGTGATCTCCTCATAAGCATCACTTCAAATGGCTATAGAATATTCATCCAAAGATTAAATCATATTTACTCACTTTTCCCTTAGTGTTATACATTTGGGTGAGTTCTGATTTTGGTGTGTTGACATATTTTAAAAGTCCAGTGGGAAAACAACATTTTCAGCCCAGACTAGGCCCAATGCTATGTTGTTTTGCATTTGATTGAAACATATAAAATCTGTGTTGCAAGCCATGTGGCACAGGAAGCTCTGATGAGCAGTCATGCTATGGAAAAGTGTTTTAAAATGGGAAACTATCAGTAAATATAAACTGGTAGACAACACTCTATCAAAATGTGAGATACATGGGGGAAAATAATAAAAGTCATTTCTGCTGGGGGAGAAAGATGAGACCTATTTGCATTAAAAGAATAACAAAAGAAAAGAACTAGGAGGTCTACAAATCAGTATTTATCCTGATATAACCAAAATAACGACAGATCACATTTTACAACAGGAAGTTGAGGCTCTGAAGCTGGTTAGTGAGAGGCAGAATTGTAAAGTGAAAGAGCTGTCTGAGTTTAACTCCGGTTTAGCCTTGTCCTAGCTGCATGGGCAGTTAAGATTCCCAAAGCTGGGCGGCACCTATGGCTCAGTGGGTAGGACACCAGCCCCATATACCGAAGGTGGTGGGTTCGAACCCGGCCCTGGCCAGCTAAAACAGCAGTGGCAACTGCAACAAAAATTGCCAGGCAGGCACCTGTAGTGCCAGCTACTACTCAGTAGGCTGAGGCAAGAGAATCGCTTAAGCCCAAGAGTTGGAGGTTGCTGTGAGCTGTGACACCATGGCACTCTACCGAGGGCAACAGAGTGGGACTCTATTTCAAAAACAAAAACAAAAAAGATTCCCAAAGCCAGGCGCCAGCCACATATACTGAGGCTGGCAGGTTCGAGCCCAGCCTGGGCCTGCTAAAACAACAATGACAACTGCAACAACAACAAAAAAATAGCCGAGTATTGTGGCAGGCGCCTGTAGTTCCAGCTACTTGGGAGGCTAAGGCAGGAAAATCGCTTAAGCCCAGGAGTTGGAGGTTGCTGTGAGCTATGATGCCATGGCACTCTACCAAGGGTGACAAAGTGAGACTCTATCTCAAAATAAATAAATAAATAAAAAAAAGTGGTGGCAAGAATACTGAGAAATTCTAACCCTCATACATTTCTGTTTGGAACATAAAATAGAGGTGCTGCTTTGGAAAACAAATTTGCAGTTCCTGAAAGAGTTAAACATTGAGTTATCATATGTCCAAGCAATTCCACCATTAGGTATATATCCAAGAGAAATGAAATTATATGTCCACAGAAAAACTTGCGCATCAATGTTCATAGTAGCATTATTCCTTATAGCCAAAAGTGTTCACCTACTGATAAATTGAGGGATGACAAAATGCTATTCAGTCACAAAAAAAGAATAGAATATTGATTCATGCTACAACACGAATGAACTTTGAAAACAATATCCTACATGAAAGAAGTCAGATTTAAAAAGCCACATATTTTATGATTCTATAATATTTACATGAAATGTCCAGAATAGGAAAATCCAGAGGGACAGAAAGTAGGTTAGTGGTTGCTGAGGTAGAACGGCTTGAGAGATGGGGAATGACTGCTAATAAGGGTAAATGGTTCCTTTCTGAGATGATAAAAATGTTCTTGAATTAGATAGCAGTGATTACTGTACAACCTTGTGAATATACTTAAAAACCACCAAATTATACACATAACCAAAATAAAAAACAAACCATACTTTGATGACCCCTGATTCCTTACAAAAGGACTCTTTCACACAGTCAGATCCCCTTCTTTCCCTTTGAACATGACTTGTTTAATGAAGGTGGTTATCTATTTTACTTCTCTAAAATGACACTGTAAAAAAAACAAACCCAACGTGTCTTTGTTAGAATCAGATTATACTATACCTATGGAAGAGCTCTGGTATACCAATTCTATCAAAAAGGAAATCAAGCTAATTTGATATAACTTGTTTCCATAAATTTGTAACTTGAATTTATGCTCAAAGTATATAAGAAACAATGGCTCGGCGTCTGTGGCTCAATGGGCTAAGGCGCCAGCCACGTACACCTGAGCTGGCGGGTTCAAATCTAGCCTGGGCCCACCAAACAACAATGATGACTGCAACCAAAAAATGGCCGGGCGTTGTGGCAGGCGCCTGTAGTCCCAGCTACTTGGGAGGCAGAGGCAAGAGACTCGCTTGAGCCCAGGAATTGGAGGTTTCTGTGAGCTGTGATGCCACGGCACTCTATCCAGGGTGACAGCTTGAGGCTCTGTCTCAAAAAAAAAAAAAGAAAGAAAGAAAAGTACCATGAACACCTGTATATATTCTTCAGGAGGAGGAGTTATTATTTACTTACATATTTTCAGCACAATAGTATATGAGTAGAATTAATTTTTTTTTTTTTTTTTTTGCAGTTTTTGGCCCAGGGCTGGGTTTGAACCCTCCATCTCCAGTATATGGGGCCAGGGCCCTACTCTTTTGAGCCACAGGCGCTGCCCAGTGGTGTTAATTTTAAACTTGTGGATTTTTTCCTTAAAGACAGCAAAGGGAAATTTTATTATACTTAGTTTCAGAATTAATTAAATCTTAACTTGCGTGTTTAAAAAAGCGTAACTCGGCTCGGTGCCTGTGGCTGAAGCAACTAAGACGCCAGCCATGTACACCTGAGCTGGCGGGTTTGAATCCAGCCCGGGGCTGCCAAACAACAGTGACAACTACAACCAAAAAACAGCCGGGCATTGTAGCAGGCACCTGTAGTCCCAACTACTTGGGAGGCGGAGGTAGGGGAATGGCTTGAGCCCAGGAGTTGGAGGTTGCTGTTAGCTGTGATGTCATAGCTCACAGTAACCTCCAAATCCTCTCAACTCCTCTTCTCAAAAAAAAAGCGTAACTCAAAGAGCTAAGCAAGCTTGCTAGGCACATTTGAAGAGAAATGTATGGAACAAGGTCTTGTCACCTGGGCTAGAATGCAGTGGCTTTATCTGGGCTCAGGGCAACCTAAAAATTCTGGGCTCAAGGGATCCTCCTGATTCAGCCTCCCAAGTCGCTGGGGCTATAGGTGCATATCACTACTCCCAGCCAATTTTTTTTTTTCCTTTTAGACAGACTCTGCATGTCGCCCTCAGTAGAGTGCTGTGATGTCACAGCTCACAGCAACCTCAAACTCTTGGGCTTAAGGGATTCTCAAGTAGCTGGGACCACAGGTGCCTGCCACAACTCCCGGCTATTTTTATTGCAATTGTCATTGTTGTTTAGCAGGCCCGGGCTGGGTTCGAACCTGGCAACCTTGGTGCCTGTGGCTGTGCTATGGGTGCCAAGCCCTCACAGCCAATTTTTATATATATATAAATGTCAGACGGGTATTGTGCCGACGTTGGGACAAGATTTGTGGGATGCATGTCTTATACATGCGCACGAAAACCCAATCATCATGCTTATGAACTACAGAAGGATCAATTTTATATTTTTTTTGTAGAGACATGGTCTTGCTATATATTGCCCAACTTGGTCTCAAACTTCTGGACCCAAGCAGTGCTCTCACCTTGCTCTCCCAAAGAGCTGGGATTACAGCTATGTGCCACTGTGTCTGGCCTGGTTTCTTGGAAGTTTATGATATTCATTGTTTTTCTTACACAGCAGTAGAGAGAGTGGTGTAATGAGTTCCTGAGTTTCTTTACTCAGTTTCAACTGTCCTTTTATTTTGGAGGCACAGAAGTTGGGAAAGTGGCATATTTTTTTTTTTTTTTTTTTTGAGACAGAGCCTCAAGCTGTCACCCTGGATAGAGTGCCTTGGCATCACAGCTCACAGCAACCTCCAATTCCTGGGCTCAAGTGAGTCTCTTGCCTCTGCTTCCCAAGTAGCTGGGACTACAGGCGCCTGCCACAACGCCCGGCCATTTTTTTGTTTTTTTTTTGGTTGCAACCATCATTGTTTGGTGGGCCCGGGCTGGATTCAAACCCGCCAGCTCAGGTGTATGTGGCTGGCGCCTTAGCCCACTGAGCCACAGGCGCTGAGCCTGAATTCATTGATTTCTTGAGAAAAATTTTGAACTACTCTTTGTATTTCTAATTCCAACTTTTTCTTCATTCTATTTATCTTATTTGTCATCCATACTCTGAATTCTATTTCTGCCATTTCAGCCATTTGTCTATGAATGACATCTTCTATTTTATCTCCTTTGTCATACCTTGGGGGAGTTGATCTACTCTGATTATTCATGTTGCCAGAGTTCTTCCACTGGTTCCTCCTCATGAGTATTTTCTGCAGTTTGGCTATTGAAAGTGGTAGGGTAAGATTGGATTGGGGGTCCCAGGAAGTAGAGTAATCCACCCTTAACCAATGAGCTGGGGCTTGTGACTGTGGGTTTTCCCCTACAGCCTTACAAAGTCCCTTTCAGAGCTGTAGCCAAAGACTCTGAAGACGTGCTTAGTAAGAGGGCACAAGCTGGCTCTGTCCTGAATTCACCCACCTCTACCCAATCCTAAGGAGTCAAGGTATTAGGCTGGAATCTCATCTCTTATCTGGGAGAGATATAAGCAACTACAGTGCCCTGCCCCCAACCAGTGGCAGCTGGTAAAGGAGATTCAGACCTTTCCCACTTCAAAACAATCGCCGCTCAATCTTAGAGGGACCCAGTGTGAACACCCCAGATCTAGAGTTCTAGACAGATTGACCCAGACAGTAGAGAGAGATCAAAGGATCTCCAATTACCCAATAGTAGAAATCCACAGATAGTTCCAACCAGCATACACAAGGGGATGGAGCCTGGTCCCCTCCAATGGACCACCAATTCAGGAAAGATCACTGGCACAGTCAAGATGCATCAGCACCTCCACCCTTATAAGTCTGAACTGGGCATCAGTTCATTTGCCTTTGAAAGTTTGAACCTGGTATCAGCTCCCAGCCCTTGAAAGTCCAAACTAGGCGTCAGCAGCTCCATCCTTATAAGCAAATCCAAACTAGGTGTCAGTGCCCCCTTCCAAGAAAGACCAAACTGGACATCAGTGGCTCCACCCTTGAAAGTCTTAACGGGGATCAGCACCCCTGCCCGTGGTAGTCCTAATCTAGAGTCTGTGACTCCATCTTTTAAAGTCTGAACTGGGGTCAGTGCCGCCACCTGCAGTGCACGTTTCTCTCTCCCAAACGTCCCTCTCTTTCCATGCCCCGGTGCTGCTACCTCCACTCAAGTTACTGTGATGCTATCCATACAATGTCCATGCCTCCTAGGGGATGGCCACACACTCCGAGCTCCGCAGGGAGTAGACCTTCAGACCACCAGGCAAGTGGGGAAGGAGGAACTGAGAGTTCAGAATTTCAGGGAGAGTATTTGTTCAGTTTAATGCTGGGCAGGATGACGCCTAGGCTCATAGGTGGGACCTCTCTGGAGGAGAAGGCCTAGTATTTAGCAGCTTTCATCCATTGGGTAAAATGCCTGTGGCTCAGTGAGTAGGGCGCCAGCCCCATATACCAAGGGTGGCAGGTTCGAACCCAGCCCCAGCCAAACTGCAACAAAAATATAGCTGGGCATTGTGGCGGGTGCCTGTAGTTTCAGCTACTTGGGAGGCTGAGGCAAGAGAATCACCTAAGCCCAAGAGCCGGAGATTGCTATGATCTGTGATGCCACAGCACTCTACCGAGGACAACAAAGTGAGACTCTTTCTCTAAAAAAATAGAGTTCTTTTGTCCCCTGCTAACTTGCAGAGAGCCTGCAGAGAGACTCCCACTTGGGGGAGGGGTCTGTCATCCTTGTGGTGATAGGCTTTGTACCTGGAATTTGTTCACTAGGATCCTCTTTCTTGGAGTCACAGGTTGCCACAGCCAAGATGATATGTACTTGTCTGTCTTTCCTATCTCAGCTTTCCCTTCTTCACTTTCAGAGGCCAAATTTGTCCAGAATCTCTCCTTCTGGTCAGGAGCCTCTGGAGAAAGTTGCCTCTAGTTGGCCATCTTCTTCCCCCCACCCCCATTTTATTTATTTATTT
>CAUYRH010044814.1:0-25119 GCA_963574655.1 Perodicticus potto
CAGCCACGTACACCTGAGCTGGCGGGTTCGAATCCAGCCCGGGCCCGCCAAACAACAATGACGGCTACAACCAAAAAATGGCCGGGCATTGTGGCGGGCGCCTGTAGTCCCAGCTACTTGGGAGGCGGAGGCAGGAGACTCGCTTGAGCCCAGGAATTGGAGGTTGCTGTGAGCTGTGATGTGACGGCACTCTACCCAGGGTGACAGCTTGAGGCTCTGTCTCAAAAAAAAAAAGAATGAACAGGACTGGGCAGCGCCTGTGGCTCAGTGAGTAGAGCAACCGGCCCCATATACTGAGGGCGGTGGGTTCAAACCTGGCACTGGCCAAACTGCAACAAAAAAATAGCTGGACGTTGTGGCAGGCACCTGTAGTCCCAGCTACTTGGCAGGCTAAGGCAAGATGATCGCCTAAGCCCTAGAGCTGGAGGTTGCTGTGAGCTGTGACCCTAGAGCACTCTACCAAGAGCAACAAAGTGAAAGTCTGTCTCTCTCTTTTTTTTTTTTTTTTGGTAGAGACAGAGTCTCACTTTATCACCCTCAGTAGAGTGCTGTGGCATCACACAGCTCACAGCAACCTCCAGTTCCTGGTCTTAGGCGATTCTCTTGCCTCAGCCTCCTGAGTAGCTGGGACCACAGGCGCCCACCACAACACCTGGCTATTTTTTATTGCAGTTTGGCCGGGTCCGAGTTTGAACCCACCACCCTCGGTATATGGGGCCGCCGCCCTACTCCCAGAGCCACAGGTGCCGCCTGAAACTCTGTCTCTTAAAAAAAAAAAAAAAAAAAAAAATTCTTTTTTTTTTTTTGAGACAGAGCCTCAAGCTGTCACCCTGGATAGAGTGCTGTGGCATCACAGCTCACAGCAACCTCTAATTCCTGGGCTCAAGCGAGTCTCTTGCCTCTGCCTCCCAAGTAGCTGGGACTGCAGGCGCCCACCACAACGCCCGGCCATTTTTTGGTTGCAGCCGTTGTCGTTTGGCGGGCCCAGGCTGGATTCGAACCTGCCAGCTCAGGTGTACATGGCTGGCGCCTTAGCCCACTGAGCCACAGGCGCCAGGCCAAAAAAAAAACAAAATTCTTAAAAAATATATATACATATCCCAGGTGGCACCTGTGGCTCATCGAGTAGGGCGCCGGCCCCATATACCGAGGGTGGCAGGTTCAAACCCGGCTTCAGCCGAAGTGCAAAACAGAAAAATAGCTGGGCGTTGTGGTAGATGTCTGTAGTCTCAGCTACTTGGGAGGCTGAGGCAAGAGAATCGCCTAAGCCCAGGAGTTGGAGGTTGCTGTGAGCCGTGTGACACCACGACACTCTCCTGAGGACGATAAAGTAAGACTGTCTCTACAAAAAAAAAAAAATCCTTTCAGGGATGGTTCTAAAGAGGCAGATTATAAGGGGGAGGGAAGGAGGCAGCAGCCCCACAGGTCCAGGCTACAGTTTTGCTTCCCAGGTGGACCTTTGCCGGCAGGATGACTTTTTGTAACTTGGCTCTTCTACCCAGTATTTCACTGCGTCCCTCTACACAGGCATCTGCAGAACTTCTTGGCTCTCTACACACCATGTGCTGTTGGTGATTAATCATCCAATCAACTGTGAGGCATTGCTGCCCATGTTGTGTGTATAGGCAGCTGCAGTAAGCTCCTTTACATTAACCATGGCTGTAAACATTTCCCATAAGTTTGGGGGCCTGATCCCCAAGTTTTATGCACTGGTGCTCTCACGGAACTAGATCTTTTGCCAGGTTTCTGTGTACAGATGATACCAGGGTTCTGGCTTATCTTCCCTCCTTCCAATATCCTGTCATGGCTCCCCATGGGCCAAATCAACTGGCCAGGTGGACGCAGGTGACCCAGGCAGGGACACGAGGCAGAGATGGGGAGGGGGGAGGGTGGGCTCTGGAGACGGCCTTGCCTGATTGGTTCTTCCCGGATTCGTCCCTCTCCGCCTCGGGGTGCTACCGAGCCCCCCAGTAGGCGGGGCTGGGGCTGGGACATGGGGAGCAGCCCACCGGCTGAGCACAAGCTGTTGGGGCAGAACACGGTCCTGGGAGAACGGACCGCGCAGAGGGGTCAGAGTGCAGCGGGAAGGATCTGAGAGCGCAACCGGTGCCGCTCGCCTCCCGCCTCTGCCGCTGCTTCTCCTGCTGGTCCCAACCCTCGCGGTCCCCCGACGCCCGGAGCTGACCACTATCCCCGCCCTTGCCCAACCTAGTCCTGGTGTCTCGGCGGGGCTGGGACCTGGTACTTGTCCAACAGGTACTTTATGCTGTGGTCAGTGTTGGGATCCAGCACCCGGTGACCGGGAGCCGGGATCGTCGCGTGCCTCACCGGAGGCCCACTCCTCCCACCCCCTGCGGGGCGGTGAGATTCCGACTGGCCCCGGCCCCCCACACCCCGGTAGCCCAGTCCCGCTCTTCCCGGCTCTTCCCAAATCCCTCCTCACTCGCCCCGCCCCCGCCCCGCCCCCTCCCGCCAGAGGCTCCGGACGCCGGCCCCGCCCTCCTCGTTCCGGTCTTCAGGCTCCGCTCCCGGCTCAACCGTCCTTGGTCTCGGACCTCCAGCTCCCGCGCAGCTCTTTCCCCAAATCCTGAGAGGCGAAGCTGGAGAACCACGGAGAGGGCCAGGCCTCCGAGCTGTACACGACGGCCGGAAGTCAGCTGGGAGCGGCGGGCGCGCGCCTCCGAAATTCGTTTCCGGCGGCATCGCGCGTTTTCTAGCTTCAGGCTGTCCTCGAGGAGGGTGAGTCGGCGCCGAGGGCGCGGACTCTGGAGGTTTTCGGGCGTAGCGGCCGCCGGCAGGCCGCCGCGTTCGGCACTGACGTCCCCAGGCCGCTCCTCGGGGACGCGCGGATGGCTCGGGTGGCTTGGAGCGGCTGTGAGCGCCTATCAGGGAGGTAGTCGAACCGCGGCAACCTTGACCAGCGTCGCCGAGAAGCGGAGAGCGTTTGTCCGAGTTCCGCAGCTCGTTACAGACACGGCTACATAGTAGCCTCGCCGCCCGCAGGTTTGTGTGTCAGAGGCCGGAGCGGGACGAGCCCTAGCTGCGGCCTTCCCTCCAGGCCGAAGCCTGCTCTGGGGACTCGGTGATCTCCTGCGTGATCACCTCCTTCTAGGACCCTCTCGTTTTTCTCAGTTGTTGTCTCTGGAAGGCCTAGAGTTAGAGACGAGCAAAAACGGCGGTGACTTGGGTGGGGAAGGCCCTTTGTCTTTTTTGAATTCTGGCTGCCACTCAGGGCCTGCCCTTCTCTACAGGCAACCCAGCAGCAAGCCCTAGCAGCTGCGTCCTGTCCAGGTGCTCGTGGTCCCTGGTGCTTGGGTTAGCCCAGGGCTTCCACTCCCAAACCACTTTCTGGAGCAAGTGCTACCCTAGGAATCCCGCTTCTTTCCATTCCGACCTCCTAGGGGGTGCTTGCGGTATTGGCTAATTGACAAACATCAGCTTACATCCTTAGTGTTGGTGCCATCCTGGTAACAGAAGTGGGCTGTGGCTGGAGCCTGGAGTTTACCTACTAGGGGTAAACGTTCATGTCTCAGTGGGTTCATGTATCCACTCCTGTCTTCCTTGCAGTCCGTCATACTGGCTTCTGTCTGCTCCAGTCTCTCCCTGCCTTCCCTTGCTGCTTTCGATCCACCTGCACTGGCTCATCCAGCCCCACTCCCTTTTGCTTCAGGCACTGTGACAGTTTGTTCCTGCAGCCTGGAGTGTTCACCCCTCAATCCCCATCACCTTAGTCAGGTCCCTGGGGAAGTGACCTACTAGATTAAGTCAGTTTTCTAGTTTAAATTCTTCATGGTTGTATTTGTGTGATTATTTAACTCTTTACTAGACTGCTACATGAACGGAGATTCCTTGTGTGTTCACTGCTTCATCCTCTTAATGCCTGGCCTGTGGCAGCCACTCCTTAAGTGTTTGTGAAGTGATTTCACACATGTCATACACGTGTGCTGAAAGAACCAGGCTTTAGGGACCTCCTTCACTGAAGAGCCATGGCTGCTTCAGCCCAACCCTGCATGTCTTCTGTAATGTCTGGAGTTGTCTGTAAAGGAACAAGTAACTCAATACTGTCCCCCCTCCCATTAACTGGGAAATGAGGAGGCTTTTAGCATCCTGACCTCTGACCTTTTCATAATTGCCAACAGGTGTCTCAGCCAGGACCTGTGGATGCCCACCAACCAAGCCTCATGGTAGGAAGCCCTTTCCTTCACTTTCCCCATGAAGCCTCCATCTCCTACTCTGCCTCTGCCTGCCCACTGACCCTGGGCCCAGACCCTACCTTAAACCTTGCTGTGGCCCTTGACTGGCTCTAGGAGGTCCCTTTGCTCTCCTCTGGAGGGGAGTAAACAAACCCCTGCCCAAACCAGAGCTTGGTGGAGGCTCTTGATGGGAGAGGGTTGTACAGTTCCCAAAGATTGGCCCTCCTTCTCAACCCAGACTGGCCTTCCTCGGGATTTTAGAGCCAGAGGAACCCTGCTTGTCACACCCAACCCTGCAGTGCACCTGCCTGAGACATACCATGGGGTGGCAACAGAAGGGGGCTGACACCCAGAGATGGGTGCTGGTGTATGTCTTTTCAGGAGGTGGTGACGTTTGGCGATGTGGCTGTGCACTTCTCTCGGGAGGAGTGGCAGTGTCTGGACCATGGCCAGAGGGCCCTCTACAGGGAGGTGATGCTGGAGAACCACAGCAGTGTGGCTGGACTAGGTGAGGCTGCACCCTGTGTCCCCCCTCCCTTGTGTCTTCTAGTCAGTACCCACCCAGCCAGGCATCTGGCCGAGCCTGGAGATACTGAGGCCAACTGTCAAGCCCCCATGGAATAAATGGGCCCTAGACCTGTGAGTGTGCCAGGCGGAATTCTGGCAGCTAATAAAACCTCTTTTTCCTGAGTTAGTAAACTAATTTGTGATAAATAGAATCCAATTCCTTAGATAAAAGAGAAATTATTCGGCTGTGTCTATGGCTCAAGGAATGGGGTGCCCAGCCAATTTTTTTTCTTTCTTTTTTTTTTTTTTTTGTTTTTTTGATGAGACAGAGTCCCACCCTATGCCCTGATGGAGTGCAATGACACAGCTCGCTACAACCTCAGACTCAGGCTATGGGCATACTGCTGCCTCAGCCTCCAGAAGCCGCTGGGATTATAGGTGCTCGCCTTGGCACCCAGCTGGTTTTTTCAGTTTTTTAGGAATTGGGGTCTTACTCTAACTCAGGCAAGTCACAAACTCCTGAGCTCAAGCACTTCTCTCTCCTCAGCCTCCCACAGTGCTGGGACTACAGGCGTGAGCCACCGTGCCCAGCTGATATTTTTCTTTGTTAGTGAAAGAAATTACATTGATATATTTTCTTGTGTTCCTGGGATAAACCCTACTTGAATCTTGATACTTATATATAAATTTGATTCACTTTTAGACTTAGCTTGCCAGTATTATATTTTGCCTTTTTTTTTTTTTTCTTTAGACAAGAGTCTCACTATGTCACCCTTGGTAGAATGCCGTGGTGTCACAGCTCACAGCAACCTCAAACTC
Source organism: Perodicticus potto (assembly GCA_963574655.1). NCBI lineage: Eukaryota > Metazoa > Chordata > Mammalia > Primates > Lorisidae > Perodicticus > Perodicticus potto. The sequence goes on from CAUYRH010044814.1 coordinate 5,520, forward strand.
TTGGCCTTAAGTAATTCTCTTACCTCAACCTCCCAAGTAGCTGGGACTACAGGCGCCCGACACAATGCCCAGCTATTTTTTTGGTTGTAGTTATTGTTGGGCAGTCCCTGGCTGGAATCGAACCTGCCAGCTCTGGTGTATGTGACTGGTGCCTTAGCTGCTTGAGCTACAAGCGCCGAGCTGCCAGTATTGTATTTTGGATTATTGTATTCCTGTTCATAAGCAAAATGGACTTATATGTTTATTTTTATGTATTGTCCTTATAGTATAATTTCGGCATTTTTGGCAAATGGCATTTTTTTTTCCTTTGACAAAGTCTCACTATGTTGCCCTCAGTAGAGTGCTGTGGCGTCACAGCTCACAGCAACCTCAAACTCCTGGGTTTAAGCAATTCTTTTGCCTCAGCCTCCCAAGCAACTGGGACTACAGGCGCCTGCCACAACACCCAGCTATTGTTGTTATTTTTATCTGGTATCTTAACCACGATATTTCTTAGAACATCCCTGCTCTCTGAACTGAGAGGCAGTGCGGCTCTGCTGAGTTACACTACTGGCTTGTGTTTGGGCTTCCCTTTCCCTCTGCTGAGAGATCCAGGGGTAGAGTTGGCCTGTTCCTTATAGACTCTTTGATGGGTCCCCTGGAGATCATAGGAGGCCAGGTATCTCTTGCTGTCCTGCCTCAAGGAGCTGGTCAGATGTGGACAGAAAGGGCCTGCCATGTCCCAGATCCTTACCCAACCCCACCCTTACTCCCCATGAGTCTCTGCCTGTCCCCTGGCAACCCACTTTATGCCTGGAAACCAGTGGAGGCTGAGCCCTGTGCCCCACTCCCAGCCATGCCAACACTGTCTCCTTCTCTGCCACACACAGCAGGATTCCTGGTCTTCAAGCCTGAGCTGATCTCCCGGCTGGAGCAGGGACAGGAGCCATGGGTCCTCGACCTGCAGGGAGTGGAGGGGACAGAGGCACCAAGGACCTTTCAGACAGGTGAGGCTCAGGCCTTGTAGCAGAGAATCTCTTTAAGGAGAAACAGCGGGTGGGACCTCACGGCAGTGGGAGGCTCGGAACCCGGTTCAGGTGGAAGGAAGGAAGCATAGACCAGTTGTGGGGCTACCTTGGGAAAAACCAAACCATAGAAAAGCTACAAAATATCTGTCATTTCAGCAAAAGTGGAGTTTATTTTTTAAATAATACCACGTTTGTTCCATTTCTGATTTCACTCATACTCTTGTTGAACAAAAATACAGACCTTTGGATCCAAGTGAAACATGAACTGTGGGGGTGGCGCCTGTGGCTCATCGAGTAGGGCGCCGGCCCCATATGCCAAAGGCGGCAGGTTCAAACCTGGCCTTGGCTGAATTGCAAAACAAAAATAGCCGGGCGTTGTGGTGGGCGCCTGTAGTCCCAGCTACTCAGGAGGCTGAGGCAAGAGAATTGCCTAAGCCCAGGAGTTGGAGGTTGCTGTGAGATGTGTGACGCCACGGCAGCCCAGTCTCTACAAAAAAAAAAAAGAAAGAAAGAAACATGAACTGTGGCTTTGACAACCTTTCCTCAGGTGGATGTGATCCCTGATGAACTGACCAGCACAGCGTCCCAGAGACCAGGCGACCACTAGCCTCTCAGATCAGGCATCAGGGTACATTAGTCTCCTGGGGCTGCCATAACAACATGCCACAAACTAGAGGCTTTAAACAACACACATGCCTGGTCTCACGGCTGTGGAGGCCAGAAGTGTGAAATCAAGGTGTCAGCAGGGTCTTCCTGGGAAGGCTCTATGGCAGTGATTTTCTATTTTATTTATTTTTTAATGAACCCACCACCCTCAGCATATGGGGCCAGCGCCCTACTCCTTGAGCCACAGGCACCACCTGTGGCAGTGATTTTCTTTCCTTTTTTTTTTGGAGACAGGCTCAAGCTGTCACCCTGGATAGAGTGCCATGGCATCACAGCTCACAGGAACCTCCAATTCCTGGGCTCAAGCGAGTCTCCTGCCTCCGCCTCCTGGGACTACAGGCACCCGCCACAACACCTGGCCTTTTTTTTTTTTTTTTTTTGGTTGCAGCCATCGTTGTTTGGCGGGCCCAGGCTGGATTCAAACCCGCTAGCTCAGGTGTACATAAGCCTGTTGAGCCACAGGTGCCGAGCCTCTGGCAGTGATTTTCAACTGGTGTGCCATGAGAGGATCTTAGATATGCCTTGAAAATTTGTAACGATCATTAATTAAGTTATTTTCAAAAGAAGTTCAAAGCACAGCCAGGTGAGGTGGCTCACACCTGTAATCCTAGCATGCTGAGAGGACAAGGCAGGTGGATTGCTTGAGCTCATCAAACCAGCTTGAGCAAAAAATCGAGATCCCGTCTCTACTAAAAATAGAAAAACTATTTTCTATTAGTTTTTAATAGAAAAAACTATTTGATAGAAAAAAAGGATTGCTTGCACCCAAGCTGGAGGTTGCTATGAGCTATGACGCCACAAGACTCTACCCAGGGCAACAGCTTTAGATTCTGTCTCAAAAAAAAAAAAAAAAAAAAAAAAATAGCTGGGCGTTCAGGGTGATAGTAAAATTGTCTCAAAAAAAAAAAAAAGTGGGGGGGCGGCTCAGCACCTGTGGCTCAACAGGCTAAGGCGCCAGCCATGTACACCTGAGCTGGCAGGTTCAAATCCAGCCCGGGCCCACCAAACAACAACGGCTGCAACCAAAAAATGGCTGGGCATTGTGGCGGGCGCCTGTAGTCCCAGCTACTTGGGAGGTGGAGGCAAGAGACTTGCTTAAGCCTAGGAATTGGAGGTTGCTGTGAGCTGTGATGCCACAGCACTCTATCCAGGGTAACAGCTTGAGGCTCTTCTGTCTCAAAAAAAAAAAAAGGGAGGGGGGCTTACTGAGTGGGGCGTTGGCCCCATATGCCAAGAGTGGCATGTTTGAACCCGGCCCCGACCAATAGCCAGAGATTGTGGCTGGCACCTGTGGTCCTAGCTGCTTGGGAAGCTGAGGAAGGAGAATTGCCTAGGCCTAGGAGCTGGAGGTTGCTGTGAGCTATGACACCACAGCACTCTATGGAGCAGCAGGGTGAGACACTGTCTCTAAAAAAAAAAAAAAAAAAAACAAAGAGTGGAGTTAGCGCCTGTGGCTCAGTGAGTAGGGCACCAGCCCCATATACCAAGGGTGGTAGGTTCAAACCCAGCAAACAAAAAAATAGCTGGACGTTGTGGCGGGCACCTGTAGCTACTCAGGAGGCTAAGGCAAGAGAAACGCCTTAAGCCCAAGAGCTGGAGGTTGCTGTGAGCTGTGACACCACAGCACTCTACCAAGGACAACAAAGTTAAACTCTGTCTCTGAAAAAAAATAAAAAAGTGAAAAAAGAATATACTTACTGTGATCTGAACTTTTTTTTTTTTTTTTTTGCAGTTTTTGGCCTTGGCTGGGTTTGAACCTGCCACCTCCAGCATATGGGGCTGGCGCCCTACTCCTTTGAGCCACAGGCGCCGCCCTGAACTTTTTTTTTGAGACAGTTTTACTTCTTGCCCTTGGTAGTGTGCCCTGGTGTCATAGCTCACAGCAACCTCAAACTCTTGGCCTCAAGTGTTTCTCTTGTCTCAGCCTCCCGAGTAGCTGGGACTACAGGTACCTGCCACAATGCCCAGCTAGTTTTTTTCGTATTTTTAGTAGAGATGGAGTCTCGATCTTGCTCAGGCTTGTCTTGAACTCCTGAACACAAGTAATCTATGTCCACCTCGGCCTTCCAGAGTGCTGGGATTACAGGTGTAAGCCACTGTGCCTGGTTTCTCACTCTTTTTTTGATCAACATAATTTAAGTGTATTGTGGAAGTTTATAGGTTCAAGTGTTCCACAAGACAAAAAGGCTGAAAAATGCTGCTCTATAGAGAAAGATAACTTTCTCAGCCCATGGAGGTGGCTCATAGCCTGTAGTCCCACCTACTTAGGAGGCTGAGGCAGGAGGGTCACTTTGAGGTTGCTGCAAGCTAGGCTGAGGCTATGGCACTCCAACCTGGGCAGCAAAGTGAGACCTTCGTTTCAAAAAACAAAAAACAACCCAGCTCCTCATTAAAATATTTCTAAGGTAGCTTGGCGCCTGTGGCTCAAGTGGCTAAGGCACCAGCCACATACGCCTGAGCTGGCGGTTCAAATCCAGCCTGGGCCAGCCAAACAACAATGATGGCTGCAACCAAAAAAAATATATAGCTTGGTGTTATGCTGGGTGCCTGTAGTCCCAGTTACTTGGGAAGTGGAGGCAAGAGAATCGCTTGAGCCCAGGAGTTGGAGGTTGCTGTGAGCTGTGATGCCATAGCACTCTACCCAGGGGGACAGCTTGAGGCTCTGTTTCAAAAAAAAATTTCTAAGGTGGAAGAGGATGTTTTTAAAGAGAGAAGTATGGCAGATGAGCCAGCTACAGTTGGGAGGATTATAGTCAGTTGGGTTTGTCCATATGAAGTGGTCCTCATTGTGGTGAAGCAATAACAGAAAGTGTCACCTGCACTGAGGTGAGAACACTGTTGGTGCCCAACTTGCTTTCGGGCCTAAGTGTGGAGAAGGAACGCAGCCTCTGAGGTTAGAATGTGCAATAACACAAACCCAGAACATGGTGAGTGGAAATGTGGAAATGCCCAGACATGTCACTTGCCCCAGCTGGTCAGCCAGCATCAGATATCCAAGCTTGTTGGCCCGGAACATGGGAGAGAGGGCAGGGCTTCTGCTGTGCCCTCCCCACACCCTGGCCCACCAGCACTGTCGTTAGTGGATGACTGCTGGCACCCTGCTTAGCCTCTGGTCATTGGCAAGACATGTCCCCTATCTGAGGGATGGCAACTTCCAGAATGAGGCTTCATTGTTTTATAAGTGGCTTGCATTTTCTCAGCAGTCAAAGCTTGCTAGAAGGGGAAAGAACCTTTGGCTTCAGTTGCAGACCTTGGGGGGCTGCCATGGGGGAGCTGTCAGGGAGAGAGGAATGGGTAATGGCCTGGCCTGCAGAGAATGTTAAAAGATATCTCCAGCTCCTCACAGGTTTAGCCAGAGGGAACCAGAGGTAGAAGTTAGTGTGGTTGAGTGCGCTTGTGACATCGGGTGTCAGTGCTGTGGCACAATGGGAGGCCCTGGGCAAGACCTGTGCAGCGGTGCTGGGGCTGCATCTTGCCCCACTTGAGGGCCTCTGTCCCAGGCCGGGTAGAGGAGGAGTGGTGCTTGCCGTGTGTCTCTGCTTCCCACCCCCACAGCAGAGGCAAGGTGGGGATGCAGTCAGAGCAAGCCCTGTTGGAAGCTTTTGCCAGGTTGTGTGAAATGCAGGGTAAAAGCAGCTGGGCCAACCCCGGAGGTGCCTTGTGTCCCCACTGTGCTCAGCAGCCTCCTGCTGCCCCAGAGTTGTGGCACAGACCAAGCCTGTTGCTGATTCTCCGACTGCTGTGCAACCCTGGGCCAGCCGCTTGACCTCTGAGTGGAGGGTGGGGATTCCACAGACCTCACTGAGTTGTTGAATGAACAGGAGCTATCCCTTGCACAGAAGAGGTTCACTCGGGGATAGCCCTCGGTTCTCTGCAGGACAGACTGGGAGACTTTCCTGACTCCCTGGAAGCTGGAGACTTTCCACCAGGGATGAGGGTAAGCAGAAACCAAGAGGGTGAAGCCATGTACCTGGGCCGTGGGCCACCACAGGGTGGATGTGCTGCTGACAACGGTGGCTGTTGTCATAGACATCAAGGGGATGTCCAACCTCATCAAGTTGGCAGCACAGAGAAGAAGCTTAAATGTATCTGCAGAGTCCAGAAAGAGAACAGACATCAGAAACAGACATCAGTGCACCCTCTATAATGCTACCCCAGGAAGGAGAGCTCAGCACAGGCTCATGGGGCTGAGGAACTAGCAAGGGTTGTGGCCAATGATGAGAGTAGCTTGGGGGCTGCTAGAGGAAGCTACAGCCTGTAGTCCTGCTTGGAGAAGTCCACCCCAGTAGTAAGGCCCTGGGCAGGTCTTCAGCCTCCTTTTTCTTGTCCCCGCCCATCCTCTTTGTTCACAATTCATAATCCCTCTATGCCCGTCCCTGACCAGGAGATGCTGGGAGCCTCAGCTATCATCTTTCTTCTTTTTCTTTTTCTTTTTCTTTTTTTTTTTTTTTGAGACAGTACAGTGCCGTGGTGTCATAGCTCACAGCAACCTCAAACTCTTGGGCTCAAGTGATTCTCTTGCCTCAGCCTCCTGAGTAGCTGGGACTACAGGTGCCTGGCAGAGCAACCGGCTATTTTTAGAGATGAGGTCTCACTCTGGCTCAGGCTGGTCTCCAACCAGTGATCTCAGGCAGTCCACTTGCCTCAGCCTCCCAGAGTGCTAGAATTACAGGCTGAACCACCATGCCTGGCCTAGTCCTGTCTTCTTGACTTCCCACCTGCCCAGGCCCAGGCTCACTCTGTCTCATCTCACTTTGCTGCTTCATAGACTTGGCCTCCTGCCAGCTTTCTCTGGGAGGGGCCCCTTTGCTCAAAAGCCCCTAGGATGCATGGCTGTCAGCACTCTGCAGTGCACAGCCATGCTTCAGTGATGCCACATGAATTCACAAAGCAAAACTTATAAATGAGACCAAAACTTGAGGCCTGCTAGAGGCAGACTCCTAGTGTGTCTCAGTGCTGGGGGCGGCTTGTCCTGGGAAGTGATCCCAACCCCCATGCCTAGTAGTCTTTGCTGTTTCTCTGAGCAAAAGTCATAAGAGCCTTTTCTTTCCTGTTTATTTCAGATTATACAATTAAGACTGACGGTGAACAGGCCCATGAGGACATGGACATTCTAAAATCAGAATCCCCTGGGATGATGATCAGAATCCCCACACAGAATTTTCCTCATAGTCCTGTCTTTGGAGATGTTTCTGATTCTGAGTTCTGGTCAGAGAGTCATCCAGGCAGTCCTGGGCTCACAGTGATGGGCTCCGTCTTCCAGAGAAACCATTTGAATCAGCAGACCGTGGCCCACAAGACCCTCATCAAGGACAGTGTCCAGGGATGTAAGGGGCTGGTGGGCAGTAGCCTGAATTACCAGCCTGAAAAAAGTCAGGGAGAGAACACAGAAGGGGCTTCCCAGAGATGTGAGGTTTGTGGCAAAGGGCTCCAGGCCATTTCAGATGGAACTGTGCACTGGGGAGTTGGCACACAGAAGAGACCCCACAGGTGCCAGAGACAACTATCTGACCACTTGGAGCCAAGTCACTGCCGTGGGGAAAAGCCGTATGAGTGTGTGGAGTGTGGGAAAGTCTTCAGACTGTGCTCACAACTTAATCAACATCAGAGAATCCACACTGGAGAGAAGCCATTTAAATGCATTGAGTGTGGAAAAGCTTTCCGCCTGAGCTCAAAGCTCATTCAGCATCAAAGAATCCATACTGGAGAGAAGCCGTACAGATGTGAGGAGTGTGGGAAGGCCTTTGGTCAGAGCTCAAGCCTCATCCACCATCAGAGAATCCACACAGGGGAGAGGCCTTATGGTTGTCTTGAGTGTGGGAAAGCCTTCAGTCAGCAATCACAGCTGATCAGACACCAGAGAACTCACACTGGAGAGAGGCCCTACTCATGCGCAGAGTGTGGGAAGGCTTTCAGCCAGAGCTCAACTCTAGCTCAGCATCAAAGGATGCACAATGGGGAGAAATCTCAAATCCCAAGAGCCTCAGGTAGCTCAAGTCTTGTTGCACATCCGAGAATTCATGCTGTAGAGAAGCCCTTTAAGTGTGATGAGTGTGGGAAAGCTTTTAGGTGGATCTCTCGGCTTAGTCAGCATCAGCTGACTCATACTGGAGAGAAGCCTTATAAATGCAACAAGTGTACAAAAGCCTTTGGGTGTAGCTCACGGCTTATTCGCCATCAGAGAACTCACACTGGAGAGAAACCATTTAAATGTGATGAGTGTGGAAAAGGTTTTGTCCAGGGTTCACACCTTATTCAGCATCAGCGAATCCACACTGGAGAGAAACCCTACATGTGTAATGACTGTGGAAAAGCCTTCAGCCAGAGCTCCAGCCTTATTTACCATCAGAGAATTCATAAGGGAGAGAAACCCTATGAATGCCTCCAGTGCGGAAAAGCCTTTAGCATGAGCACACAGCTTACAATACACCAAAGGGTGCATACCGGAGAGAGGCCTTATAAATGTAACGAATGTGGGAAAGCCTTCAGCCAAAACTCCACCCTTTTCCAACACCAGATAATTCATGCAGGGGTGAAGCCCTATGAGTGTAGTGAATGTGGAAAGGCCTTCAGTCGGAGCTCATATCTTATTGAACACCAGCGTATACACACTAGAGCCCAGTGGTATTATGAATATGGGAATACTTTGGAAGGTTCCACCTTTGTGAGCCGGAAGAAAGTTCACACTATAAAGAAACTGCATCAGTGTGATGACTGTGAGAAAATATTCAGGTGGCGCTCACATCTGATCATACATCAGAGAATTCACACTGGAGAGAAGCCTTATAAATGTAATGACTGTGGCAAAGCTTTCAATAGGAGCTCAAGGCTTACTCAGCATCAGAAAACCCACATGGGATAGACCATTTACTTACATAAATGTGAATAAACCTATAGCCTTAATTTACTTGTTATATATGGGATAATTTATTCTGATGAAAATTTAGAATGTTAGGAAAGATTCAGAATTGCTCTCTTAAAGAATTTCCAGAGCAGCACCTGTGGCTCAGTGGGTAGGACACAGACCCCATATACTGAGGGTGGTGGGTTCAAACGCGGCCCTACTCAAACTGCAACAAAAAATAGCCAGGTGTTGTGGTGGGCACCTGTAGTGTAGTCCCAGCTACTTGGGAGGCTGAGGCAAGAGAATCACCTAAGCCCAAGAACTGGAGATTGCTGTAAGCTGTGATGCCACGGCACTCTACCAAGGGTGATAAAGTGAGACTCTGTCTCTTGAAAAAAAAGAAAAAGAATATCCAACTTCATACAAAACATATGTTTATTTTCTGGAAGGTTTTACTGTAACCTGTTCAATAAAGCCTGAGTCCCTTGCACTCTGGTGCAACCTGCAGAGTTTTGAGTTCACAGAGGGACAAGCCAAGGTCCTGTGGATGAGGAAGAAGAGGGCTCTGTCAGGCTGAGAATGGTAAGTTACCAAATTATCTCCTTCCAGGGTCAGTTGCTTACTCTGGCCTCAGCAGTAATGAAATGGATTAGTTATGTCAGAAGACATAACTGGCATGCCTGGAATTCCTTTCAAACTTCACCTAACTGCTTTTCTCAAAACTCATTGACCAAGGACATAGTCCGGCCCTGGCCCCATCAATGTCAGAGAGATGGCCCAGGCCTATGCACTGGCTGTCACCATCATTGTGGTTGGTGGCTTATGCAGACATTGCTGCCTGGCACAGGCACCTTCTTGGTGTCATGATGGAGATTTTGAAGTTTCCCCTGGGGCTTGCTGTGTCACTCAGGATACTGCTGCCCTCCCTGAAAGTCTGAGCCTGTTTGCTTATCTGAGAGTGTCCCACATACAGAGTGGTTATAGGAATTAAACCTGGAACAAGACATCTTTGTGTGCCTGGCACAGCAAACCACATGAGTGAATGCAGCACCCCCATGCCAGCAGGGGACCCAGGCCTTCAGGCTGGACAGCTGTCTTTGGTTGGGTGGAGAGTCAGGATGTGTGTTAATGCTGTATAACAAATTTCCCTAAAACACAAACTGCCAAGAACTATGAGGGTCTGAGATGTACTCTCTTGACAAGCTAACATGGTCCTGTCTTACCTGGCAGGAGACGGCAGGGTACAGTGGTACTCAGGCTGCACGCACTACCCCTTGCATCCCACGGGGCAGTACATGGGGCCCAGTGGGTGTGTGCCCAGCTTTGTCAGTGGGGACCTCCATGTGAGTGAGCCTCTCCCTGGAACTGAGGCGCCAGCACATCATCACTCAGGTTCCTTGCTGCCAACATGACCTGAGAAACGGCCCAGTGGAGCATGGCAGGGCCTTTGTGGTACATACAATAAGAAAGCGAAGGGTGCCTAGCTGAGAGCACATCCCCTCTGTGATCACTCTAGGCCTCAGCTTTGTAAGCAGTGACGTAATCTGCTGGGACTGCAACCATCTGCTTCCCTCAGAGAATCTAACCAAAGCTGCTCTCCAGGGGCCCATGCATAGCATGAGCCCAAGGGCAGTGCTGCCCTTGGCCCTGCACCCAGCGTGCTGCTCATTCCACAGTGAGCCTTGCTTCAGCTAGTCTGTCTCCTGTTGTAACCCTTAGGAGATCTGATCTCTGATGTCTGCCAATAATTACAGGGAAATATTTGGGCCCAAAAGCCCCCTACCACTATGTGGCCCCTTCCTCTGAAATACAAATGTGTAGCCCAGAGAGGTTACGCAGGTTGTGGTGCTTGGTTGAAGGCCACAGCCTCAATTGCTGAATGTGGTATATATAACCCAAGAGCAATTTAGGTGTCTTATCAGGTGGAGACAGGAATGCTAGTCCACGTGTTCGCAGGTTTGGTGGCTTTGGCTGGTGCATGGGGCACAGCAGAGTCCAGGATGTTTGTAGTCACCCGAGTTTCTTTCTTCACAGCCTATGGGTGGGGTTCTACATGAGAACCGTGCTTGTGCCAGTCTGCAGTGCTGGTCCCAGGGCCACAATTCTGGTTGATGCACCTCACCCCTGTACTTCTAGGGGCTGTTCTCCACAGCCATGAAGTCAGTGCCCACCTCAGTGGCGGTGACTTTGCTCCTTCCCCTGCTGCCCACACACAGGTACACACATGTTCCTGCCTTGTCCTGCAGTTTTCCACAGGGGAGCTTGGCAGCTGCCATGCTAAACCAGCCTGTCACCTTCAGGTCTAGTAGAGGATTTGACAGATTTTCCCTCTAATGTGCTGTGTTTTAGGCTTGTGGGACAAGAATTAAGGTACTAGTGACCATGACACGGTGCCTGCCACCTGCAGCACCCTGGACTGGCCTCTTGAAATGCTGCTCACAGAATCTGACTCTACCTCCCTGGCCGCCTCCTGTCTCTCATGAGGCCACTTCTAGTTCACGATGGAGACAAAGGCAGTGGAAGGTCATGCCCTGAGCATAATGCTGCTTTCTGCACCCAAACAGCAGTGGCCAGGGAGTGGTCAGAATACCACTGTAGCACCTGGACTCTCTGCTTCACAAGGTCCCTGGAAGCTCAGGGCTCCATCTCGGGTGCCACCCTGCTTGCTTCTGATTGACCCTGTTCTAGGAATTCCTCTAAAGCAGTGGTTCTCAACCTGAGGGTCACAACCCACAGGAACTGTATTAAAGGGTCGCAGCATTAGGAAGGTTGAGAACCACTGCTCTAAAGTATCTGCTTCTCTACTGCTACTATAAGTCCTGCCCTTCAGTCAAACCACCTTGACCCAGACTCAGCGTCCATAGCTTAGTAGTTATGGCTCCAGCCACAAAGACTGAGGCTGGCGGATTCGAACCCAGCCAGGGCCAGTTAAACAATGACAACTGCAACAACAAAAACAACAACAAAAACAATAGCCAGGTGTTGTGGCTCAGCTACTTGGGAGGCTGAGCCAAAAGAATTGCTTAAGCCCAAGAGTTTGAGGTTGCTGTGAGTGAGATACCACAGCACTCTGCCGAGGGTGGCATAATGAAACTCTGTCTCAAAAAAAAAAAAAACCAAAAAACACCTTGGGCAGCGCCTGTGGCTCAAGGAGTAGGGCGCTGGCCCCATGTACCTGAGGTGGAGGGTTCAAACCCACCCCCAGCCAAAAACTGCAAAAAATAAAAAAAAAAAAACATCTTGACCCAAGTCCTGCCCTTGTGCAGATTCACTTAGCATTCTGGCCTTTCCCTGAGGGAGACTTCAGCTGTTTGTCTACCCTTCCCTAAGTGTGTAAGGCCTGTGTCTGGGCGGGTGGTTGTGTGGACCCACCTCACTGAGGCCTGAGACAAGTCCCTATGACCTGTTTCTTTCTGAAGCTGGGTTAGACACTTTCCTCAGCCTCTCAGCTTCATCAGACTTTGGGGGCAGGTTTACACAGATATGCCGGAGGAACATGGTCCTACATGAGGGTCTGGCAAACCAGGGCTTTGCTGCTTTCTGTGATCTAAAAACTAAGAATGGGGGCCATGGGCAGTGGCTCACCCCTGTAATCCCAGCACTGTGGGAGGCTGAGGCGGGTGGATTGCCTGAGCTCACAGGCTCCAGACCAGCCTGAGCCAGAGTGAGACCCTGTCTCTAAAAATAGCCGGGCATTGTGGCAGGCCCCTATAGTCCCAACTACTTGGGAGGCTGAGGCAAGGGGATTGCTTGAGACCAAGAGTTTGAGGTTGCTATGAGCTGTGACGCCACAGCACTCTACTAAGGGTGACAGAGTGAGACCCTGTCTTTTTTTTAATTGTTGGGGATTCATTGAGGGTACAAGAAACCAGGTTACACTGATTGCATTTGTTAGGTTTCTTTTTTCTTTTTTTTTTTTTTTTTGCAATTTTTGGCCGGGGCTGGGTTTGAACCTGCCCCCGCCGGCATATGGGGCGGATGCCCTACTCCTTTGAGCCACAGGTGCCACCCAAGACTCTGTTTTAAAAAAAAAAAAAAAAAAAGGTCGGCGCCTGTGGCTCATCCAGTAGGGCGCCGGCCCCATATACCAAAGATGGTGGGTTCAAACCCGGCCTCGGTCAAACTACAAAACAGAAAAATAGCTGGGCGTTGTGGCGGGCGCCTGTAGTCCCAGCTACTCGGGAGGCTGAGGCAAGAGAGTCGCCTAAGCCCAGGAGTTGGAGGTTGCTGTGAGCTGCGTGATGGCATGACACTGTACGGAGGGATGATAAAGTGAGACTCTGTCTCTATAAAAAAAAAAAAAGAAAAAGAAGGCTTGGCAGTAGCACAAGTGCACAAGCATAGCACAGTGGTTAGGGTGCCAGCCACATACAGAGGCTAGTGAGTTCGAACCCGGCCTGGGCCAGCTAAAACAATGACAACTGCAACAAAAAAAATAGCTGGGCATTGTGGCAGACGCCTATAGTCCCAGCTACTTGAGAGGCTGAGAGAAAAGAATCTCTTAAGCCCAAGAGTTTGAGGCTGCTGTGAGCTGTGATGCCATGGCACTCTACCGAGGGCGACACAATAAGGCTCTGTCTCAAAAATAAAAGCTTGTAAGAAAAAGAAGGTACGGCTCGGCACCTGTAGATCAAATGGCTAAGGCGCCAGCCACATACACCTGAGCTGGCGGGTTCAAATCCAGCCCGGGCCCGCCAAAGGACGATGACGGCTGCAAGCAAAAAATAGCCAGGCGTTGTGGCGGGCGCCTGTGGTCCCAGCTACTTGGGAGGCAGAGGCAAGAGAATCGCGTAAGCCCAGGAGATGGATGTTGCTGTGAGCTGTGTGACACCACAGCACTCTACCTAGGGCGACAGCTTGAGGCTCTGTCTAAAAAAAAAAAAAGAAAAAGAGAAGAAAGAAACTTAAAAAAGAAAAAGAAGGCTCGGTGCCTGTGGCTCAACAGGCTAAGGCGCCAGCCACGTACACCTGAGCTGGCGGGTTCGAATCCAGCCCAGGTTCGCCAAACAACAATGACGGCTGCAACCAAAAAAATGGCAGGGCGTTGTGGCGGGCACCTGTAGTCCCGGCTACTTGGGAGGTGGAGGCAAGAGACTCGCTTGAGACAAGGAATTGGAGGTTGCTATGAGCTGTGATGCCATGGCACTCTATCCAGGGTGACAGCTTGAGGCTCTGTCTCAAAAAAAAAAAAAAAAAAAGAAAGAAAAGAAAAAGCTGGGAGGGGAGGCGGTGTGGCAAATGATTGCATTCTTGTGTTGCTCTTCATTAGTGATCAGTAAATCTGTTTTATATAATACAAATTGAATATTCAAAAAAGGAGTGGGGGAAAGAAAGTCAACGTGTGTTCAGAGCAGGCGGAGGATGGCTAGTCTCCCATTCTGGACTCATCTATGGAGACAAACTGGCAGCTAACATCATCAGTGTGGAACTTCACAGACCTCAGGTTCAAGAATTGGCCCATTCTCGGTGGCACCTGTGGCTCAGTGAGTAGGGTACCAGCCCCATATACCAAGGGTGATGGTTTCAAACCTGGCCCCGCGCCAAACTGCAACAAAAAAATAGCCGGGCATTGTGTCAGGGGCCTGTAATCCCAGCTTTTTGGGAGGCTAAGGCAAGAGAATCACCTAAGCCCAGGAGTTGGAGGTTGCTGTGAGCTGTGATGCCGCAGCACTCTACCAAGGGTGACTCTGTCTCTAAAAAAGAGAGAATTGGCACATTCATGTTTGTGGAGGGCCACACACCTATGAGGCATAGGGCTCACTAGGCAGCTCCTCACAGGTCTGTGGGGAGAGCTGTGTGGCTTGCAGGGCCTCAGTGGGAAGCCGGCTGTGCATAACTTGCCCTCTTCATCTAGGGGGAGGATGGCAGTGCCACATGATTTGGTTCTCGGGCTTGGTTTCCCTTTTGGCAATATGCATTTTGGGGAGTCCCAAGATTTCATTTTTCCTTCACAAGGATGAGGAGTAGCTCATCCTTAGCTTCTTCATGTGAAAAAGAGGCATGAAATTTGTGATTCAGCACATAAGCCTAGGGTGTGAGTGCACATTTTCTTTTTATTTTATTTTTTGAGACTGAGTCTCCTTTTGCACCCTGTGTAGAGTACCGTAGCATCATAGCTCACAGCAACCTCAAACATTTGGGCTCAAGTGATCCTCCTGCCTCAGCCTATGGAGTAGCTGGGACTACAGGCTTATCATAATGCCCAACTAGTTTTTCTATTTTTAGTAGAGACAGGGTCTTGCTCTTGCTCAGGGTGATCTCAAACTCCTGAGCTCAAGCAACCCACCCACCTTGGCCTCCCAGACTACTAGGATTACAGGCCTGAGCCACTGCGCTAAGCCAGAATGCACATTTTAAATTGAAGCTATGGCTTGAATTTGGGATCCAAGATGTGAAAACATCCACACAGCCCCTAGCACACAGGCTAGTGGTTCTGTTGTTGAGAGGGAGCGGAGGGCAAGACTCTCAGGACAGCCTGCAGGAAAGTGCAGGTGTTGGGAGACTCTATCCTAACTAGGCCTTCAGTAATACTACAGTACTCACTTTAAGAATTTCCAGGGTGGGGGTGGCGCCTGTGGCTCAAGGAGTAGGGCACCGGGGGTGCCTGTAGTCCCAGCTACTCAGGAGCCTGAGGCAAGAGAATGGCCTAAGCCCAAGAGCTGGAGGTTGCTGTGAGCTGTGACGCCAGGAGACGCTACCGAGGGCGATGAAGTGAGACTCTGTCTCTAAAAAAAAAAAGTATTTCCATGGCGGTACCTGTAGCTCAGTGGGAAGGGCGCTGGCCACATGCACCAAGGCTGGCGGGTTTGAACCTGGCCCAGGCCAGCTAAAACAACAATGACAACTACAACAAAAATATAGCCAGGCATTGTGGTGGCACTTATAGTCCCAGCTACTTGGGAGGCTGAGGCAAGAGAGTCGCTTAACCCCAAGAGTTTGAGGTTGCTGTGAGCTGTGACACCATGGCACTTTACCTAGGGTGAGGGTGACAGCTTGAGACCCTGTCTCAAAACAAAAAAAAAAAAAAAAAAAAATTTGAGCAGTGCCTGTGGCTCAAAGGAGAAGGGCACTGGCCCCATATGCTGGAGGTGGCGGGTTCAAACCCAGCCCCGGCCAAAAACTGCCAAAAAAAAAAGAACTTCCAGAACTACATTTCAGAATAGATTTTAGCACACTTAATTTCTGTTGTAGAGATAGCTAATTAAATTTAATTAAATTAACTGATAACTTAGACCTGGAGTTGCTTTTTATATCAACTCTAATACTAATGTCTGACTTACGACACTGAATTGGAACTCTTTGAGCTTTCTGGAAGCTTAAAAAAAATTGGGGCAGAGTGAGGGGGAAGGCCCAGTCAGGTCACAAATCCCCTTGGTCGCAGTATAGGTGGCTCTCACTCAGAGTGCAGAAATGTGTGTTCAATTTGGGGGAGCACCCAAGCTTTGAACTCAGGGCATCAGAGACCCATGGGAGAAGAAATCACCCACAAAATGTTTCCACAGAGAACTAAGTCAACAGAACCAAAGGAGCAACATCCCACATGCAGACATCAGTTCTCTGTCCAAGGCCTTGTGCAGACCCTAGGGACAAGGGTGTACAGGGCCTCATTCTGGGTGTGGTGGTGAAGATGGGACATTCACTCTGTATCAGGGAGTCCCATAGGCTCACAGTTAGGGCTGAGGGAGTACATACCTGCCACCTGCTAAGAATAGAGCTTTTTTCCCCCCCTTGTATTTCAATTTCAGATTAAAATGAGGGTATAAACTATTAGGTTGTATGATTTACACATGACAGGTAAAAATCAAGTTGTAGCTATGTCCTAAACCCAGGGAGTGTGTCATATGTCCACGAATTGTACCCACTGGGTGGGAAGCTACTGAGCCTTCTCCCTACCTCCTTGCTTGAATTTGAGATTTTCTCTCATGTGGGTCTGTAGTTTCAAGTTGATATTAAGTACATGTGATATTTGTTTAGCCAATCCTGCAATGGTTTTTATTTTTTTTTATTTTTTGAGGCAGAGTCTCACTGTCACTCTGGGTAGAGGGCTGTGGCATCGTAGCTCACAGCAACCTCAAACTCCCGGGCTCAGGAGCTCCTACTTCAACCTCCTGAGTAGCTGGGACTACAAGCGCCCCTGCCACAATACCCATCTAGTTTCTCTATTTCTAGTACAGAAGTGGTCTCATTCAGGCTGGTCTTGAACTCCTGAGCTCACGCAATCCTCCTCCCTGGGCCTCTCACAGTGTTGGGATTACAGGTGTGAGCCACCACACCTAGCCCAGTTTTATTTTATTTTTTTTATTTTTTGTAGAGACAGAGTCTCACTTTATCGCCCTCAGTAGAGTGCTGTGGCATTACATCGTAGCTTACAGCAACCTCTAACTGCTGGGCTTAGGCGATTCTCTTGCCTTAGCCTCCCAAGTAGCTGGGACTATAGGCGCCTACCACAAAGCCCAGCTACCCATTTTTGTTTTTTTTTTTTTTTTTGAGACAGAGTCTCAAAGCTGTCACCCTGGGTAGAGTGCTGTGGCATCACAGCTCACAGCAACCTCCAATTCCTGGGCTCAAGCGATTCTCCTGCCTCTCCCTCCCAAGTAGCTGGGACTACAGGCACCCGCCACAACACCCAGCTATTTTTTGGTTGCAGCTGTCATTATTGTTTTGGCGGGCCTGGGCTGGATTTGAACCCTCCAGCTCAGGTGTATGTGGCTGGCGCCTTAGCCAATTGAGCCACAGGCGCTGAGCCTCCAGCCCAGTTTTAATATGTGGACTGTCACTGTGATTTTTTTTTTTTCTTTTTGTAGAGACAGGGTCTCACTTTATCGCCCTCAGTAGAGTGTCATGGTGTCACAGTTCACAGCAACCTTCAACTCCTGGGCTTAGGCAATTCCCCTGACTCAGCCTCCCAAGTATCTGGGACTACAGGCACCTGCCACAATGCCTGGCTAATTTTTTGTTGCAGTTTGGCAGGGGCCGGGTTTGAACCCATCACCTTCAGTATACGGGGCTGGCGGCCTACCCAGTAGGCCACAGGCGCTGCCCAGTCACTGTGATTTTTTTTTTTTTTTTTTTTTGTAGTTTTTGATCAGGGCTGAGTTTGAACCCACTACTCTCGGTGTATGGGGCCGTTGCCCTACCCACTGAGCCACAGACGCCACCCCCCAATCACTGTGATTTTTAATAGAAAAAAACAAAACAAAACAAAACAGAATTGGCCCAGTACAGCGACTCACACCTGTAATCCTAGGACTCTGGGAGGCTAAGGTGGCTGGATTGCCTGGGCTTACAGGTTTGAGACCAGCCTCAGCGAAAGGGAGACCTGGACTCTAAAAACAGCGGACAAAAAATAAATAAATAAATAAATAAAAAATAAAAATAAAAATAGCCGGACATTGTGGCAGGCACCTGTATTCCCAGCTACTTGGAAGCCTGATACAAGAGAATCGCTTGAGCCCAAGAGTTAGAGGTTGCTGTGAGCTATGATACCAGAATACTCTACCGAGTCTACTTAGGGTAACAAAATGAGACTCTGTATCAAAAAAAACAGATTCCCACTAATAATGGAATGACTAAGTATAGTACACCCACTAGGATGTATGTTTTGCAGTCATGAAACAATTGTCATACACAGAAAAAAAGTCAAATGAACAGAGCTGTCTTAATTTGTGAAGACTCAGCTACAGCCTCAGGACAAAGCCTGGAGAGAGAGACCAAGATGTTTCATAGCTATCTATGAGCAAAGGGACTTTTTTGGTTGCAGCTGTCATTGTTGTTTGGCGGGCTCCGGCTGGATTCGAACCCACCAGCTCAGTTGTATGTGGCTGGCGCTTTACCCGCGTAAGCCACAGGCGCCAAGCTGTTCAAAGGGACTTTTTAATGTTTAAAAAAGCTTTTTTTGGAGGAGGGTCGGACAGCTAGTTGGGAGTGGTGGTGTTGTAGTTATGATAAGTTCCAGAAAGGAGGCCACCACTCAGGGACCGGGAGCCACCACCCCCAGTTTGGGGCCCATCACACCAGGCACGATTCATCATTCCCCAGGGAACCGCCTTGGATCTCCGCCATGGCATCCACTTCCAACAACATCCTGAAAGCGATAGATCTTGCTAGCAAAGCAGCCAAGAAGACAAAGTGGGGAACTACGAAGGAGCCCTTCAACTCTTATCAACATGCTGTGCAATATTTTCTCCATGTAGTTAAATATGAAGCACAGGGAGAAAAAGCCAAGCAAAGCATCAGGGCAAAGTGTACAGAATATCCTGATAGAGCAGAAAAGCTTAAGAAGAAAGAGAAAAAAACACAGAAGCCAGTGAAGGAGGGACAGCTGAGTCCAGCAGATGAGAAAGGTGAATGAGAATGAGGAAGTGATGGGGAAGGAGAATCTCATGACCCTGAAAAAAAGAAACTACAGAATCAACTTCAAAGTGCCATTGTTATAGAACGACCCAATGTGAAGTGGTCGTTCACCACTTCAGTGGTGACGTTGCTGGTCTTGAAGGAGCCAAAGCAGCACTTAAAGAAGCTGTGATACTGCCTATTAAATCTCCTCATCTTTTTACAGGCCAAAGAACTCCTTGGAGGGGAATCCTATTATTTGGACTGCCTGGAACAGGAAAGTCCTATTTAGCCAAAGTTGTAGCAACAGAAGCAAACAACTCAACCTTTTTTTCTTTTCGTTTTTTTTTGAGACAGAGTCTCACTTTGTCGCCCTCAGTAGAGTGCGTGCTGTAACAGCTCACAGCAACCTCCAGCTCTTGGGCTAAGGCAATTCTCTTGCCTCAGCCTCCAAGTACCTGGGACTACAGGCACCCGCCACAACACCTGGCTATTTTTTATTGCAGTCTGGCAGGGGGCGGGATTGAACGTGTCACCCTCGGTATATGGGGCCAGCGCCCTACCCCGAGCCACCCAACTTTTTTTTCAATATCTTCCTCTGATCTTGTTTCTTTTTTTTTTTTGAGACAGAGCCTCAAGCTGTCACCCTGGATAGAGTGCTGTGGCATCACAGCTCACAGCAACCTCCAATTCCTGGGCTCAAGCGAGTCTCTTGCCTCTGCCTCCCAAGTAGCTGGGACTACAGGTGCCC
>CAUYRH010044817.1:0-43879 GCA_963574655.1 Perodicticus potto
AATGAGAAAATATCATGAATGTTACATTAATCAGGTGGATAAAAATATCTCCGATTGTATGGGAAGCCCGCACACTGTACTCCAAGCCTGAATCATTGTACACAGTTATGACTTAATAAAAAATAATTAAAAAAAAATAAAAAAAAAATAAAAAAAAATATTCAATGAATACATACATAAATGCTGAGGGCCATGAATAAAGGAAGATTATTAAAGGTAATAATTGTTATACACAAATTTTTTTTTTTTGAGCCAGAGCCTCAAGCTGTCACCCTGGATAGAGTGCTGTGGCATCACAGCTCACAGCAACCTCCAATTCCTGAGCTCAAGTGAGTCTCTTGCCTCTGCCTCCCAAGTAGCTGGGACCACAGGCACCCGCCACAACACCCAGCCATTTTTTTTTGGTTGCAGCCGTCATTGTTGTTTGGATTTGAACCCGCCAGCTCAGGTGTACGTGGCTGGCGCCTTAGCCCGTTGAGCCACAGGCGCCGAGCCTATACACAAATTTTTAAAAGATATTTGGTTACAAAATGCACAGGGGCTGAGAGAGGAGGCATAAACAGTCAAATGGAAACTGAAGTTTTGTTCTTAGTCACGAGAGGCAGGGGGGATGGCTCCATAGTTTAATTTAAACTAATTAAAAATAATCCTTTGAAGGAGATTGAGTAGGGTAATCATCAGTAGTTGGTGAAGCATTATTAATGCACTGATGAAACTCATGAGTTGTAGAGTAAGTGCTTCAAACCCCTGTCTTTCATTACATAATGTTGAGAAATTTCTTTATCATTTTTAAGTTTCAGTTCATTTATATCAAATGGGTGATCATACTATCTCATGTGTTGAATAAAGCTATGTAGGTAAAGTGCTTAGCACAGAATCTGCCATTTGATAAACATTCAAGGGTAGTTATTGTTATGTTCAAACTTTAAAAAATACTATAAAAATTAATATTTTGTATTTCAAAACATCAAGATCCATTTTTGTATATTGAACCAGCCTTGAGACCCTGGGATTAAAACCCCCTTGGTCATGTTGTATAATTTGTTTGATGTGTTGCTGGATTCTGTTTGTCACGATCTTGTTGATTATTTTTGCATCAATATTCATTAGTGATATAGCTCTATAATTTTCTTCTCTTGTTGGTTCTTTTCCTGGTTTGAGGATCAAAGTGCTTGCTCATAGAATGTGTTGGGTGGTGTTCCTTCTTTTTCTATATTTTGGAAAAGGTTGAGTAATAAAGGTACTAGTTCCTCTTTAAAGGTTTGGTAGACTTCTTATGTGAAGTCATCTGGTCCTGGGCTCTTCTTTTTAGGGAGATTTTGAAAGACAAGTATCTTGAGATTACAACTAGAGGTCCGGCCTTGTGTACATTACATAACTATCTTGTTCGATCTTATTGCTGCTCTCCTGCTGTCCTGAAGAGTGAGAAGAGGACACATCCAGGTTTATTTTATAGTACTCTGTCCAGCCTTCTTATCTATGTGAAGTGAAAAAGCAGGACTCAAACCTGCAGGCTTATGTCCCTTTTCTCAACTGTGGGATACTGGGGGAAGGGTGCAGAAAAATCAGCAGCTTCACTCAGGTTGCCTCTCCTACTCCTTTCTCTGTCTTCACGTCTCTAACACCTCAGAGGATATAAAATTTTGTGACTGCATAAAGGTACCCAAAGGTAAAAAAATAATAATAATAAGATATACTTTCTGAGATATCTTGTCCCACTGCCAGGACTCACTAGTCATGTAGAAGAGTCTATTTTATTTTCCTAAAGGCCAGTCTTGCCTGATGAATATTCATGTTGTTGAGGAATCAAAAAAACTCTTAGACATTTTAGAAGTAAGACAACTTCCGATGAATTCCTGGGATTAAGCACAGTAAGATAAAGAGGGCATGATGTGCAGATTGTATTTTCTAAAGAAGGCCTCAGTGACCTAATCTTCCACATGCTTTTCTCCAGTGTGGCCTTCCCAATCTTTGGCTTCTTCTCTTGAGCATGGGTGAGCTGGTAACCCCTTGAGCCAACAGAGCATGGCGGAAGTGATGCTGTGACTAAGCCTGATGGTGGTGCAGTTCTCCATTGCTGGCTGAGCACTCACTTTTGGAGTACCAAGCTGCTGTGTAAGAAGTATGACTTCATTGTCTTGGGCATGGTGTGAAGAAACCCAGAACAAATGGAGAGCCCACATGTAGGGGAGATGGTAGACAACAAAAGCAGAGGGACTGCCCCACTAACTGCCAGCTTCAAACAGCAACATGATAGCATAGTCTTTTAATAAATTATGTACACATAATTGGGTATATATATCCAAAAAAGAAATACTCACAATTCATACCTCACACAAAGAGCCTGGGGGATAAATCCATTAGCAAAAATCAACTCCTGAAAATGGACATAAAAATTAAATTTAAAACTTCTATAAGAAGACATAATAGAAAGTCCTCTTTGTTATCTTAGGATTAGGCAATAATGGGGTAAGATACAAAAATACAAGCAATTGATAGAAGAAAAATGACATATTGAACTTCAGCAAAAATAAGGATTCATATAAATTCTGGAATCAAAGCTGTTCCAGTGGAAACTACAGTCTTAATTTTCAGTTCTTGAAGGGGCTAATCAAAGGACAAAAAAGGCAAAGACTCTGATATTAGTTCAACTAAACTGCAAAGTGTATCGGATCAGAAGGAACTAAAAATTATAGAGGAGCTAAAAATGGAAGAGTTTGATGACAAAGAGACAAGATAAAACTTTTTGGTGTGATAGAAATGTTCTATATCTTGGTGGTGGTGGTACATTGTCTAAATTCATAGAACTGAATGCTAAAAAAGTTTAAGTTATAGAAATTAAACTTCAATAAACATGAGTTGAAAAAAATGATAGGAATCGTTATGTTGAAGTGATTTATAGTTTGGTGTTCTTTTTGTGTGCCTTGTTTATCTCCTAGTAATTATTTCTTTTATTCTTCTACATTTAAAAATTACTTTTACCAGATTTTCAGAAATTTAAAAAATTGAATAAATGTATTTATTCCACTATAATTCACAGGCTAAGTCTGGATGTCAAACACATCTCTTTCTTTCCTCATAGGATTCTGATAAATTTGTATAATTATCTTTTCATGTGGGTAGTATACATACTATACTACATCCATAGGAAAGGGGCCGATTAAGTTCAGGGCTAAAAACTGCTAATATTGTAGGAATTGTGAAGGTTACAATAATGAATGCATTGCTCAGAGTTTGGACAATGCTTGAAATTTGCTCCACTGACCTGGAATTATTCTAGAATTCCATTGAAGACAGCAAGAGGCTACATTTGGGAGCAATGAGACAGCCTAGTTATGTAATGCCATCCTATCATTCCAGCAATAAGGCTAATGATAAAGGAAAGTAACTTTTCAGATCTGAACATGTGGAAAAATATCCAGTTTTGTGTAGACTTGCACTCTGTAATCACACTTCATGAACTACATTGTAATGACCCTCCTAGATAATAATTAGCCATCTCAGCTCCTTACCTGTCATCTGAAAACTATTGTCACTGTTCAAAGCTCGCCAGACATTATTTTCTCTTTTGATCCTGTAACTAAGATATGAATAGTTCTTTATTTGGAAAATGGTCCTTCCAACCATGCTAAAATTTTGCTCTTGTGCTGAATTTCCCTAAGTTTTATCAGATGTACTTTGATTGCACAAGCAGAATAAAGTATAGTTACTAAAGATACTGTCCAGTCTTTCATTTAAATATATGCTTAAATAGCTTGTGGGTTCAACCAAAAGAATATAGCTAATTTCAGTCTCTTGGTAAATAGCTTGTACTTTTTCTAAACAGCCTAGGATATAGATTCATCCTCTGACAGTTTCTTTTTATTTTGAAAGCAATGAAATCAAGGGAAAAGGGATATTTTGAGTTGACTTTGGCTCACCCCAACATTGGGCTTTACTGACAGTCTTTTTGATGCAAATTCAAACTTTCTCAGTGATTTGAATGTTATAATTTTGGAAGCACCCTACAGGCTTATCTAAATGTCAGGCCATGATGAGGTTGTGCTATGTCCTAAGAGACACATTAATGCTGAAATCAGGGATGCACTGGCAACATGTCACTTCCTTCTTCAATGCATAGAGGGGCCAACTAAAGAACAAAAAGAGGAAACAGCTGGTATTAGAAAACCCTCTAAAGTAACTATCTGGAGAGCCAAAATTGTGGGTTATTAAAATTGGTATTTTTCCCCTTCCTCTCAGATCTTCATGCCTCTACACTCCCCAATGATTGCCTCCCTGTAACAGAATGAGCAGCAGACAGGGAGAAGGAGAATGGCATGTGAGTCCCAGTCGTACCACCACCTAGTCCTGTGACTTGTGCAAGTCATCAAGCATTCCAAGTCCCCAAATAGAAATGCTAAATTACATTATTTCTTTGGTTCCTTTCAGCTTAAAACAGGTTTTGTTTGGGGGTTGGAGTGTAGAAAGAGGGACTCACCCTAAGTTAACACATGCTGAAGCAAAGATATATTAATGGAAGAATTACAATTCTCATTTAGTGGAATTTTCCAGTTATTGAAATTATGCAAATTTATTCTGTTTAATCTCTAGATACTCTTTACTTTTTACACTGGTATTTTTACATTCAACAGGTTGAATTTCACATTGATAAATACCTTTTTGAATCCTATTCCTAGTTCCAACACAATGAAGAGGCAATGACTTCTAAAGAAACACTGTAGGTAAGAGGCTACAAGCAAGATGGTGGGGAAGCCACATAGTCCACCTGCCATTGGTTAGGCTCATTGACATATTGAAAGTAAATGTAAAGCTTGATGCTTACAGTTATTCCAGAATGTTTGTAATTTCCCTTAGCATTTTACATGTTTTCCAAAATACCTTAGGGGACAATCAGGTAGCCATTATTTTCTATGTCTTTCAAATTAGAAATGGATTTTTCATAAGTCAAAGAAATGCAAAACTTTAAATCTAAATGAAATCTAAGAGGATATCATGTTTATGCTATTCTTTTATCAGAGAAGAAACTCAAGCACCAGAGAAATTAAGGTTTCAAGGCGAATCAGTTGGAATTCAGATTGTGTCTGAGAACTCTTGACTCCTCAGCCAGTGCTCCTTCAGGACTATGGTGCCACCCCTGACCAGGATGTTCTTTGCCCTTGAGAAAGCCAATTCAAGATGGGGAAACTTGGTGATTCGAAGTTATTTCTTGAGAGCAACCCTGGGTCAAGGAAAACTTGTGAAGAAAGACAGAAATGGTAATAAAATAGGTTCAAGAGCTTCACTGAAACAGACACACATTTGCTCATGGAACAGGATTTGCATTTTCCAGTGGACAGATCCCAACACTTAGTATTTCTTAAGGCCTTTAATATTGTCATATGCTTTCATTGATGTACCTTTACTCATTAGGAACACCAGAGTGATAAAAGATACCCAATTCTTTGCACCACAAAAAATTTGAAGGAAATTTGGACTTGGTACTGAATTATGAGCCCAATGAAAAATTTGTGCTTCACATTTTTTTTTTCTTTTTAGCTATACTGTGGCCTGCGATGCCCTGAGAAAAGAAATAGCAGAAGATATTAACAAATGGAAGAACATACCATACTCGTGGCTGGGAAGAATCAACATTGTTAAAGTGTTGACACTATCCAAAGCAATCCACAGATTTAATGCAATGCCCATCAAAGCAACAGTATCATACTTTGAAGAACCTAAAAAAATTACTTCATTTTGTGTGGAACCAGAAAAAAACCGTGAATAGAACATGCAACTTTGAAAAATAAAAACAAATCTGGAGTCATCATGTTATCAGACTTCAAGTTATACTACAGGCTACAGTGATCAAAACATCATGGTACTAGGACAAAAATAGAGATATAGACCTATGGAGTAGAAAAGAGAACTTAAAGATGAACCCAGTTATATACCACCATCCGATCTTAAATAAACCAGACAAAACCATACCCCCAGGAAAGAATCCCTACTTAATAAATGGTACTGAGAGAACTGGTTAGTCACACGAAGAAGACTGAAACTGGACCTGCATTTCTCACCACTGACAAAAATTGACTCTGGGTGGATAAAAGATTTAAATTTAACACATCAAACAATAAAAGTCCTAGATGAAAATATGGGGATAACTCTTGACACAATTATCCTGGGAAAAGAATTTATGAAAAAGACCCCCTTGGCAATGGCAACAGCACCAAAAATAAGTAAAAGAGACATGTTCAAGCTAAAAGGCTTCTGTACAGCCAAGGGTACAATAACCAAAGCAAACAGACAATCCTCAGAATGGGAGAAGGTATTTGTATGCTATGAATCTGTCAAAGGTCTAATAACTAGAATCTACAAAGAACTCAAATTAATCAACCAAAAAAGAGCAAACAATCCCATTTGTAACTGGGCATAAATCTTGAACAGAAACTTCTCTGAAGACAGAGTAACAGTCAACAAACATGTGGGAAAATACTCATCATCCCTAATCATCAGAGAAATGCAAATCAAAACAATTCTGAGTTATCATCTAACCCCAGTGAAATTAGCCCATATCATGAAATCCCAAAGCAGCAAAGGCTGGCTGGCATGGATGTGGAGAGAAGGGAACATTCTCAGACAACTGGTTGGATTACAAATGACACAGCCTCTTTGGAAAGCAGTACAGAGGATTCTGAAAGAACGAAAAGTAGACCTTCCTTTTGATTCCACAATCCCATTACTGGGCATCCAGAAGAACAAAACTATCCAGAAGATCAAAAACCATTTTATCACAAGGACATTTGCACTAGAATGTTTACTGTAGCTTAATTCACAATAGCCAAGATGCAGAAGCAACTCAAGTGCCCATCAACTCATGAATGGATTAATAAACTGTGGTATAGGGTGGTGCCTGTGGCTCAAAGGAGTAGGGTACCAACCCCATATGCTGGAGGTGGGGGGTTCAAACCCAGCCCCGGCCAAAAACTGCAATAAATAAATAAATAAATAAATAAACAAACTGTGGTATATATAATCAAGGAGTTCTATTCAGCCATAAAAAGATGGAGTCTTTATGTTTTATATTTAACTGGATGGAGCTGAAGCACATTTTTCTTAGTAAACTATCACAAGAATGGAAAAGCAATTATCCAATGTACTCAACATTAATATGAAACCAATAGAAAAACAACTACATACCCACACGAGAGGTAAACACAAGTATATTCAAGTATTCTAGTGGGGGGGAATGAGGGAAGAGAGAGAGGAAAAGAGAGAGGAGGGAGGATGATTGGTGAGCTCTCACCTAATGTGCACAATGTAAGTGTATATAGCATACCCCTCAGTGAAGGGCTCAACTACAATTGGAACTTTACTTTAGAAATGCAAATAATGTAACCTAATCATTTGCACCTCATATTAACCTGAAATTTAAAAAAGAGAGATTAAATCCATGTGCCTCTTTCTCAGTGGTCTCCATTGAGAGCTTTCTGTATGTTCTTTACTGTGAATTTTCATCAGGTACATTTCTATGCTTAAGACCAATAGTTGCTCATGGATGTTTGGGGAAACTCTATCAGGCTATCATGGGTATCTCTGAGGTTAATCAATGGTTCAAGTAAAAGTGACAGGAATCTCTATCTAGAGTTTCCTTCTTTCTCATCAGACTCCCAGGAATCTTCTATAAAGGGTAGAGATCTCTTGATTACTTCAATCTAGGGTGAGCCTCATTCTTCACCCTTCACCAGGAACACATTTTTTCTAGCCTGCAAATCTGAGCTTGGATTCAGTCCTTGTGCAGTTATAGTGATTTCACCAAGGATACGTGGTCGTGCATCCAGGCCAATATCACCCAACTAAGAGCTTTTTCCTTCAGCAGGTTTGTCCAACATTGTTACTATGAGGGAAAAGGAAAACAGAGGAAACACAGCATGTGTGTAGAAGAGCAGAAGGGGTACATTTTACCCACAGGAGAAGCCTTACAATGTAGGGCCTGTTCTCAGACTTCTGTGGCAGCAGACACTAAATAAATTACTGATGGGAGCTGAGATTCTGGACCAAGCACTATTTATCATATTTTTTGAATAACAGTTTCTTTATATGTACCTAGATCTTTTGAACATGTTTACATGAACACCAGCAGCTTGTGCAGTTTGAAACCCCACATGGTGTCAAGGCCTCACTTCCTGCGCTGGCTCCATCTGAGTCACTAGCAGCCCACTGACCCTTGAAGCCTCTGATATTCCTCAGCAACATGTTTCTGTTTCATAAATAGCTGTCAATTCTATTCAGTGAGATGTGCTTGCCTTGAAATGACTCAGAAAGAGCCACAGAGTGAATAAACCCACCATTGGAAGAATACATCTGAGTCACTGAGGGTCATTTCAGTTGAGAGCACGTTGTAGCTGCTAAATGTTTGTGCTAAGGATGGTCACTGAAATTCTCTGTGAAACAACCCTCTTTATCCTAAGAATAATGATGTTTTCATGACCCTACCATTTATAGGTTCTAGCCAGAAGCTAAGAAGGCTGAACCAGTAAGTTAAATAATATAGTATGCAAAAAAGAATAGGTAAAATGAGATCAATTACCTTAGGAAATGGTTCAAAATCTTGTAGAAATGGCACAGTTTTTCCATTTTTATCTTATTGCTGATTAGTTATGTGACTTTTTGAATAGTTGCTTAGCCTCTGTGATTGCTTAGGGGACTGGGCTAGGCTTTCAGAAACAATAATGAAAATGATGCTTCATGAGTATACACATGAAAACCCTGCTGCTGCCTCCCCTGCCTGCGAGAGTCCAATCTCCAGGGCCATCAGAGTGACTTATTGCAGCAGCCGGAAAAAAATGAAAATTGAACTTAATCATCTGCAAGGTTTAGCTACTTTTAGTTAGGCTATTTTATTGAATTTTAGTACCTGTTCTTGGATTGATATGAGTAGAAAATGAAATTTTTTCTTTTCTTTTCTTTTTTTTTTTTTTTTTGCAGTTTTTGGCCGGGGCTGGGTTTGAACCCACCACCTCCAGCCAGCATATGGGGCTGGCACCCTACTCCTTTGAGCCACAGGTGCCACCCGGAAAATGAAGTATTTTCTATACAAACATTTAGAAAAATGTAAAGCTCTCAACAAATTATTGTGGCTGCTTTCTTTTATACTTAAAGGAACTTATAGCTAAGTTCTCAAAAATACTTCCAGGTGGGAAAAAAGGTTCATTTACATATAATATTTCCTGTCTCTTTTACTATAAAAATTTTAATAGGATGCTGAATTTGTCACATCTATGCATGTTGTTGAATGTAGTTACAAGCTATGCTGACCCAATTGTAAAGGAAGTGTGAACTCCAAAGATGCTTTGAAAGAAGCAAAATGATTCTAGCAGCTTCATAAAGTATGAAACATTGATTTTTTTTCCTCTCAAACTTCCCAGCTATAATTTGCTGTATTGTTGAACTTGAAACAAACGAAGACTGCTAAAGATTTTATACACTTGCAGCTTCCTACCATTTATTCCACATGAAGGAGCTGCAGGTATTAGAGTTTCAGAAACTCAGTAGGGCTGTTCAAAGGCCTCTCCCAGCCACATCTTCATGCAGGCACAAACTGCCTCTTTCTCATTGAATGTCTCCCTTTTCTTTGAGGAAATACTTTAGTGTTCCCCAAGTCAACTACCTCCTGTTTCCAATATTTGCATATAAATTGCATACAAATTGGTGGCTAATTCCAAAGAAGTAATAGCTAATGCTCATAAAATAGGGCATGTGATCCTCACAGAATATGAGAAATACTACACAACATAAACAATGGGGCCCAGTCAGCTCCAAGGTAATTCTGACTCAAAAAGTTAGTCCCATTGCTCCCCAAATTTATTTTGTGTTAATGACCTGTAGTTATTGACCTGCACTCCATGGATTTATGAAGTGAATTGTTTATCATGAGGGGTGAATGTTAAAATTCTCTGTAGTGTTCTTCCCCCAAAAGTCACCTCATGACAGAGACTCTACCACGAACTGGCAAATCAGCACATCCAGGTGAGATTGGAGCACGTGTGTTTTGGAGCATCCTATCAGGTAACTATGATACAGAGCTCTGGTTGAGAGCTATTCCCCTAAATCAGGGGTCCTCAAACTATGGCCCGTGGGCCACGTGCAGCCCACCGAGGACATTTATCCGGCCCGCTGGGTGTTTTTGCCGCAGCTGCCTGTCCTGCTAAGCAGGCATTTCATCCCGGCCTGCAGTGTGCACGTGTGGAATGTGTGCCTCACTCTCTGACTCCCCTCCTTTTCTCTGTCTCTCGACTTGTCCTCTCAGTCTTGGGTGTGATCAGAGGAGTCACCAGGTTGCCTGTGCAGAGCCTGCTGCTGCCTGAGGACCGAGGTATGAACAAGTTAGGATTTTTTTTTTTGAAGTTAGGAGGTCTATTTATTTTTTTTCATTTTGAAGTTAGTAGGGACTTTTTATTGTGGCTAAGGGAGGCCTTTTTTTTTCTGAAGTTAGGAGGTCTTTGTGCAGTATGCATAGGACTTTGTTCATAGTTTTCTTTTTTAAACTATAGTCCTGCCCTCCAACAGTCTGAGGGAAAGTGAACTGTTCCCCTATTTAAAAAGTTTGAGGACCCCTGCCCTAAATGGTCCCCCTTTATAACCTAAACAAAAAACAACTGAGGCCGCACACAAACCCTTTCCCCTCCCATCACCCTCCTCTCCTCCTAAGACAAGAGACTCAAGGGATCTGACTAGCCCCACCCAATGAGAAGTTTCTGCCATAGGACCCTAACTTTCTAAGCAAGCTGTGGAATGTGCCCACCCTCCTCTGGCCTCATATAAAAGGGGTCTCTAGCTGACCCCGGGCACAGACTCCACCTGTGCACTGCCCAGGCGGGTCACCTCCCCTTGTAATAACCCTGGCCTGAACATGTCCACTATGCAGCTTCATCTCTGGGCACCAATGTTTACACCTTTCAAAAACAAGCTAAACGTACATGGTGTTGTCAAAATACGTCTTTTTATTAACCTACTGTTCTTTTAAAGTTTCTCTAATGTGGGTAACTTTCTCCTGCCCCCTGAGAAAAGTGTCCGCTTCCACTGACTTTTCTGCTCACTCTTAGGTGATCTTTGGCTACTTTAAGAAACACACAACTTGAATTCATAGCTAGAATGGACACTCAGCGTGAGTCAGTGTGAAGTCCCCTCCCTGTCTCAGTGGGATCCTCCCCTTGGTGGGAGCCTACTGAGGGGCTGTGGGGTCGCCTCTTCCTCATTTCCCTCCTTCCCTCAGTACCTGATTTTCCTTAGACTTCTCCCAGGTCCACAGCCAGCAGTGAGCAGAGGTGAAGAGGCAGGACAGCTCCGACCTGGGGGGATGGTTCATGCTCACAGGACCCAGCAGGAGGCCTGGGAGGATGTGGCTGGAGACTCACCCTGACTCTGGCGGTGTGATGGCCTCCTCCCTGCAGCGGTTTCCACCCAAGACCTGCACGGACACTTCTCTTCTGCATTTAAGGTGTAAACTTACAGCATCTTTTTTATAAGAATTCCTCTCCCTGTTAAGTGGTTCTTTTGGGCAGAAATCAAGACATCTTCACGTGGGGCTCTCTCCCACAAGACCCACTTCTAACCCTGAAAAACTCTGCACACTGCTCGCTTTAGCAGTGGCCTGATCAGTGCAGCACAGGCCACTATATCCTCCGGCTCTTCCCCCCAGGCTTCCTCAGCCCCTCGAGGATCCAGGATGAAACCATGTCAAAGCCGTCTAAGAAGGCCACTGAAGTTCTCCTCACTGGGCTGTGGTTAGGAGGAAGCCGCACTCCCACCTGCAGAAGGGGGAGGGTGACTCACTACTTGGCAGCAGCTGTCTCCGAAGAAGTCTCCCATCCATCCTCTTTGAAGCCTTTCTTCTATTCTGGAGAAGGCTGAGGAAGTGAGTCATGGAGCAGTTTCTTGGGGACATTTCTTCAGGTCATCTGCATGTGGAGTGAAGAAATCAGACTCACAGTCACATTGGTGTCAGTGGTAACTGATCCAGGCCTAGTTCCACTCGCCCCTTTGTTGAGTTCATACACACCACAAAACCACTGGGCATGAGGATATGACAGGGATCGAGGTGGCAAGACCTCAACACATTAAGTTAGGTCTGTTTGCATGTTCCATTTGTACGAGGCTTCTAGGTAATGAAATCAAGACATCATCTTTTATCCTGTGCTGGTTGAGAGCAAGTGTGCTGTGTTCCCATTTGCTGCCTCATGGTAATGCCAGTTTAGGGAGCTGTGGATCAAGGAAGACCATCTTCAGTGCTTAGAACTACAGTGCACCATTCCCAGTTTAGGAGATATGTGGCTGAAAGCTTCCTGAGGTCCATTTACCTCCTCAAGTTGTACCCTAACTTGCTGTGTGACTGCAATCAGGGAAGTAACTTCAAAACATATCTAGCCCAGTATCAGAGCATTCTGTATTAGCGAATCATAAATAGCTACACAATTAGTATAAGTCCAGGCCAAGTCAAGTCCAAACCATTTACTTTTTAGTTTCTTTTACCAGTATTTGGCTATCCTACAAACACTTTGCATGCACAAGATCCCTCTGAGCTCCCTAAGACTTAGCAACAGTTTTCATTCCTGCCCCTCTAAATTCACACATTCAGCACACGCTTTTATCCTTCAAAATCTGTGCAAAGTCTATAGCACTCTGGTTCAAATTCCACAACTTACATTACTTACTTAAACCCTTAACTTCTCGGTCTAATATGTGAAGGTTAGGTTAATGGTCACTTTTATTCCTCCCCAGGGATTAGCATTAGGCATATGTTTCAAACATTTTTTGTTAAATGACTAAGATTTTTTTCCACAATATTCCTTAAATGCAAATTTAAGTTTCAGTGTGGCTATAGAAAATAGCTTGCAGACTCAAATTGTCAGGCTTTTTGTTTTGTTTGTTTAGGCCTCCTGCAGCAAAGCATAATTCTTCACTACAAAGCTTTTGAGAATCGTTGGTGTTTTCCCCCCTTATTTCCCAAATTTTTATTTTAGCCTTCTTATGTTTTCCTGAACACTTAGCAACAAGGTGTGGTTGAAATAAAGGAATGGGCTCTGAAACTTTAAACCCATTAAAAACAAGAACAGATATCCATTTTAAAGAAGAGCAGTATGACCTTTTATACAAAATCTTCTCAATATGTTACTAGATAAAAGTATTTGGGTGATTCTTGGAAAAATTTCTGAAGCAGCAGGGAAATTTCACTCCACAATATGGTAACAGAAGTAACGCCTGAAAAAAGAGCAAAATGTATCACAAGTTGTTACGTTAGCTCCGCCCCCTATCTTTTTGAGAATTAAAATCTGCATCCCTGCCCAAGGCCAGTAATTGGAGGGACAGGTGTGTATCCTCTGTTCTTTGTACCATAGGAAATGGCGCAACTGAATATTTTCTTTCTTGGAAATGGGTTAATCAGGACCATGAACTATAGTTAAACTGCAATAGGCTGAAGCTGAAACCTTGCTCTTCAAAAGCTCTGCATTTCTACTTATAGTTAGGACAATGGTAATTTAAGATGAGAATCTGACAAGCTCCTCAGTTGCCAGCAAATTAATAAACTTCTTTTTCCTTCTCCTCAAACCACTTGTCCTTGTTCTTCATTTAGCTTTAGAGACAAGTACTGAACTTTTGTTAACAATATGATTTTTCAATAAAAAGAGTATTTTGAATTACAGGCCCTTAGAGGTCAACACCCTTGGAAGTGGCTTTTCCTCTATCTGCATAAACCAGACAGATCCATCAAAAGAACAATTGGCTACACTTTCTCTCCCTGTTATCTCACTATATTGCAGGAAAGAAAATCAAGAATGTAACCAGACTTGGTCCAAATCAGTTTAAATATGCTACCTATCTCTGAGGTTAATTTAACTTCCAAACAGAATCAAGTAAATCTGTCCCCTCCCACCCATTCATTCTCCCTAACAACTATTTATTGCCTCCAAACATAATTACCTATATTTCTCTCTCCCCTCTAAATGCAGGGTATAAAAATATCTAGATCCTATTGGGATACTGGGTAATCACTCTGTGAATCTCCTGCTGCACATAGTAAATAAACCTCTTCCTCTTATTAGTCTGCCTTGAGTGTGACTTGATCTTTTAGTGAACTCTCAGGGAAAAGGTGAAATTTTCCCTTTACTCTTACATTTCTATTAAGAAGTATTACAGTCAATATAAGAAAATATCTTGATATAATTTACTGACTAAATTAAAATTAAAATGATACTAGTTGAAAGGACTCAGCATTTTCAGAGAATGTGAGAAATGATTCCATGTGTCACTCTTTTGCCATGTTATATGTAGACTCCAATAATTCTGGTTTTGGAGATAGATTACCTAAAGTCGAGGTTCTTTTTGAGAACATGGAAGATCTATAATATTCCTCAGGTTCTATCAAAATCAATTTTGGCACTGGATTTAATTTTTTAGAAGGGGCAACAGGCTAAAAAAAAAATCATGTCTGATTTTCATGGGGTCCTGAATTATGTAGATGAAAAGCTTTGCTTCTTCACTGTACGCTGAAGGCTGAGATATAGGCTCAGTCTGGGATGAAGAAATGCTGACGGTGCATTCTCTAAATGACATTTAAAAGCACAGAAGCTCAAAGACAAATAAAACTGTCTGTTCTGCTATAGGATCTGAATGTATAATACATAGAGCTAAGACTATTTTTTCTCTCTCAATTTCTTGGTAAATTTTGTCCAATATAATTTTCAACTGGTCTTAAATGAAAAAAAAATGAGATTGCTTATGAATGTAAATAATTCTGCATTATTTCTTGTGTTTAAACTGAAGACTAAGCAATTTATTCCTCAACGGAATAGTCATTTAATTCTGAAATGTAGAAAAGCTGGCAAAGCTGAGAGAGAACAATCCGTCCTTCGCATTTTCTGTATCCTCTTCTAACTTCATCTTCAGGTTGTAGTTTTCTGCTTTGGGTCAGAAAAGTATTCTGAGATTGATCTGAAGTGATTGAATTCATCACCATTTGGGCTGTTCCAGGGCTCAGGGAAACAGTTCTTTTCATTTCGGCTGTGGTGTTGTAATAGATTTAGGCCTCTTATAGAGCTAAAGTACTTATGCCAAAAAAGACTACATTTCATTAACATCTGAGAAAAAAAAATTAGATATGTGGTTAAATCACATTTAAAATTCAGTTTAATTTAGCCTTCACAATTCACTATCTTAGATAGTTTGGGGTTTAGTGGGTTTTCTTACCAAAAAATATTTACTTTCACGCCAATTGATAACACAAATATAAGTAGACAGCAACTCAGATTTTTTTATCTGGCAGTTTTTTTCTTCTTTCTTCACTAACCCACACACACATGAAGAAGTGTATTATAGCTGGGTGTTTATTATCATTTATATAATACTGTCACATTAAAAATATCCACATTTTATCCCACTCCAAACATTTTAAAAAGTGCATGCAATCAAGTTGTATTTTGTCACCATTATCCTCTTTTAGAAATGTTTTAAGTTAGTAGGGTAGTTAGTAAATCACAGTTTTAAAAGTTTACTTTTAAGGTTAACACAGTCAACTTTTACAGTTATTTTATTTATCTCAGTTTGATAATGCATAATCAAGTTGCAAAAGCCATGTTTAGGTAGAATGCAAAAAAATAACTGTCTAGGACAGCAGAGAGAGAAAGAATGAGGGAGGGGTGGGGAAAGGAAGAGCAGAGAGAGGGAAGGAGCGAGGGGGGTGGGGTCTTGGTGTGTGCCACACCTTTTG
Source organism: Perodicticus potto (assembly GCA_963574655.1). Classification (NCBI taxonomy): domain Eukaryota; kingdom Metazoa; phylum Chordata; class Mammalia; order Primates; family Lorisidae; genus Perodicticus; species Perodicticus potto. Next base: position 15,746 of record CAUYRH010044817.1, read on the forward strand.
GGGGTAAAACACGATTGTAAGAGGGACTTTACCCAACAAATGCAACCAGTGTAACATGGTTTCTTGTACCCTCAATGAATCCCCAACAATAAAAAAAAAATAAAAAATAAAAAAATATGGTGTGTATATATACCATGGAGTTTTACTCAGCTATTAAAAAATGAATTAATTTCTTTTGTAACAATCTGGATGGAACTGGAGACCATTCTACTTAGTGATGATGGAAAAACAAACACCACATGTACTCACTATTAAATTGGAACTAACCTGACAGCGCTTGTGTGCACAGATGGAAGTAACACTCAATGGAAATCAAACAGGTGGGTTGGGGGAAGAGGGGATGGGTGAAATCACACCTAATTGGTACAATGTACATTATTTGGGTGATGGGCACACTTAAAACTTTGTCTCAAGCAGTACAAAAGCAATCTATGTAATCAAAATGTTGGTACCTGTGTAATATTCTAAAATAAAAATAAAAAAGAAACCAATGACCAAGAGTAAGAGGAGAGAGGTGTGTTTGTGAGAGAGAAAGAGGATGAGAGATGGAGAGAGATCACTTATGACATCCTCAGAGCAATGGAGAGTCATCTCCATTGGGTTTGATACTAACCCATCACTTGACTTTTCAGTCACACAAGCCTAAAAATTCCATCCTTGCTTGACTTTGACTTTGCAGGCAAGCGTCTTAACTGACACATCCAGCGTCACCAGTGCTCTCCAGGGGGCCACCTAGCAAGGATGGCTGTTTGGGCATCACGAAACCTCCTTGCTTTTTTCTGATCTTTGCTTTCAGCCAAGATCCTTCCTTTATAACACCCCAACCATTGCTATTGTCTTATTTCGCATTGGCCAGTTGCAACCCTAGCCTCCAGTTTGGGGGCCTGTCCCCTATCTGCCCCTGAGCCTCATCTCCAAGCTCTGTTTCATTGGATCTGCTGTGCAAAGGGGTATCCTACGCCACCTACATGGTCTTGTCCTCTTCAATCCCAAAGGAACGCCTTTGGCCGACTTGGTGTCTCTGCCTTCCTCAGATGGGAGCCATACTGCAGAGGCTCCAAGAAAACTTGTGCACCCACATGAGAAGGATCACCTTCATTCAATCCAATTTAACTGTAGGAATAGCAGCACTGAAAAACAATCTTTAACAATCAATTCTGTGATGAATTATGCAGCAAATCATAAGCATAGCTCCCAAATATTATGTCTACAGGAAATGGCCTTATGCAGCTAATTGTTAACTGGGAAACTCTTTCATTAATTCAAATGGGTCAACATTTTAAAATGATACTGTCATATAAATGCAGTGTGAAGGTTTACGTGCAGATCACTCTAAGGTATCCCTTTTTTTTTTTTTTGGTGAAGCCGACTAATGCTGCATTATATTTTATTGTGCAATAAAATTATGTGCTAAAATTATGCTCATAAATGTACGCAAATGTAAACCAAGCTATTAGTTATGTTTTCACAGATAAAAGTCATTAGCATAGCTATCAAACTCTTCTCCCATTTGAATAACAGAATTATGTCTGGAGTCTCAGGCTGGCTGGCTGGGGCTCGGTCTCGGTGAGAACAAGTGTAAATCTTGCTGCCTATGGGAGCAAGTATCTTGACCCGACTTCCACTGCGAGGCCCACCCTGTATTCAGCCTGCTGGGGTCACCAGCTGAGGAAGGGCCCTTTCAGCATCTCTCAGCAGCTCACATCCTTGGGAAGTCATTCTTAACACCTCCCCACCTACTTCCTGCTAATTAGACTTATCGAAAAACAATTGCGGATCTTTTGAGATTTCAGGAGGCTGACAGCATCTTTTAGCAACAGTCACAAGGAAACAAAGTTTCATGTATAATTCATGAGGTGCGTGGTCATCCTGGTGGGAAATTATCTCCTCTGACAGACTCTGCGGTGGTGGTGTCCTGTCAGAATGGCCTACAGTGTATAATTAAAACCTGAACAGAACAAATTAATGCTGATTACTTTATAAACAGTTTGAAAGCTTGAATTCTGTTCCCTGTCTTGCAAGCAGAAAACAGATATTTCAGAAATGTGTAGATTTCCCCCCGCCCCTCACTAATAGTTGTGCTAATAAAGGGCCCTTGAATAGATATTACAGTTAACATTCTTTGTCTTCCAGTCTGCTTCCGTGGTGCTCAACTGCACTAAGTCAGAGGGACTAAACCCAAAATTTGGCAGGTGCTAAATCTCCAGGCTGAGAGGGTCTCCCCCTCCCTGGTAATGCAGTGTTTGTCTGTTTGTCTGGGCTGATCAAAGCTTTTATGTGCACAGAATACGAACACTGTACGGGCTTCCCAGTTAGCCATTCATTCCTCTTACTTTGCTGATAATGTAACTAAGACTAGTGGAGGAGAGTGACTGCCCAAAGTCAAGTGGAGCCGTGATGAGATCACCAGATTGCCAACCCAGAGTGCTGAGTTTGGAATAACCGCAGCAAAAATATTAAATTAACATTTTCGAATGCTGATTATGTAACAGGGGGGCTATGCTAAATTCTCATGTAATTCTCACAACCCCTGACTCTAACCTTAATTTCTAATAATAGCCCCAGTTTTCAGATGGGAAAGACGTTCAGAGACATTCAGTTCCTTGCCAAGATGCTTGATGTTGAATGCCATCCTGGCAGACACCAGCCTGACCCACACTATCCTCCACTTTGGCCTGAATTCTTCTTGGACCAGTCTCTTAAATAGTTGGTCTCACTGCTTCCAACTTTGATCTCTTCAAATGCATTCCCCACACCTCAGTGGGCACTAGCTTTTAGAAACAGAAAATGGATCCTTTTGCCTCCAGTATAATCAGTTTAACAAATCTTTATTTAACTTCCACCATTTGGCAGGCAGGGGTTGGATAGGTACTAGCGAACAACACACAGTGGCCACCCTCGTAGGGCTTACAGTTGGGTGGGGGGGAAGAATCGATGGGTTTCTTGCGGCTCCTGGGTCAAAGTCTAAACACAGTTGAAAAGGCCTGTCAGACCCTGGGCTCTGTCTTTTTCTCCAGCTTCACTTTCAGCAACTTGCCTTGCATCAGGATTGTTTAGATGGCTTTCTCCAGTGCAAAAGCTTGTGAAATTGAACGTGATGCCTGTCTGTCCTGTCTACCCTGAAAGAACACAGAACTAGAGTCCTCTTTTCATTAATGGAAGTGATAGAGCACAGCCTCACATCATACCCCGAGCAGGTCATATTCCCATAGAGGGAGATGGTGTGTTTTGGTAAAGGGAGCATAGGACCGAGCCAGATGTGGGTTCAGATTCTAGCTTAGTCTCTAAATAGTTGGCTGAACTTGGACATGGTATTTTCCCTCTGTGAACCTTAGTTTTCTTAATATATAAAATGGGGCAAATAATACCTTCATGTTATGGCAGGGGTACTCAAACATTGGCCTGCATCTGAGTCACCCTGGATTGTTAAGATAGAGAGTACCCGGCCCCATCCCATCTGGCCAGTGGGTCTGTGGTAGGGTCAGCGAATTTGATTTCTAACATGTCCTCTTGTGGATGTACCAGGAGCCACATTTTGAGAACCACTATCTCATGGTCCCCGTGAAGTGTTTTGTTGTTGTTCTCTTTTGCTGAGATTTAATAGCACATACATCGTAAGTGCATAATCTGATTAATTTTTGCATAGATGTACATCCACATGAGTGCCGCCCATCCCAAGCAAGATCCAATTTACAGTTGACTCTTAAATGACAACTGGTTTGTACTGCATGGATTTTTTTCAACCAAACCCAGTTTGAAAATATGGTAGAACCTCCATAGCTGACCACTTCCCTACATTGACCACCTCCTTAAGTTAACCCAGTTTTCATAGACTGGACACAAAGCACATGTACTGATCAGTGCAGTAGGCCTAGTTCCTTATGTTGACCACCTCTGTATGTTGACCAGCTAGTTATAGTCCTTTGGGTGGCCAACTTACAGAGGTTCTATTATACAGTATCGGTGGGATGTGAAGCCCAAGTATAAGAAGGGCTGACTTTTCATATGTACAAGGGTCCTGTGGGGCCGACTTCATGAGGATTTGGGTATATGTAGGGGCTCCTGGAACCAATCCCATGCATATACTGAGGGACAACTCTATTTCCACTACCTCATAAGGTTCCTTGTACCCCTTCCAAAAGATAATCACTATTCTAACTTAAATCACCATCTATTAAATTTGCTGCTGCTTGAATTTCTAGTAATGGAATTCTATGGTATGCATTCTTTTGTATCTGGCTTCTTTTGGTCAATATTATGTCTATGAAATTCATCCACTGTTTTGTGTCTAGTACTCTGCTCTTTTTCATTGTTGTGTAGTATCCTATTGTGTAAGTATACCATAATTTATTCTATTGCTGATGGACATTATGTTGTTTCTCCTTTGGGGGCTATTATGAATAAAGGTACTATGAACTTTCTTGTGCCTCCCTTTTGGAGGACATGAGAACTAATATCTATTAGTATGCAATTGCTAGGTCATAGGAAATACATGTAATTACCTTTAGTCAATACTACCATTTTCCGAAGTGGTTGTACCAATTCACACTCCTGTCAGCAATGTTTGGACGTTCCAGTTGCTATACATCCTCACTAACATGTGACTTTGTTAGTCTTTTTTATATTAACCATTTTCATGGTAGTGCTTGTAGGTTTTTAAGTCTGAACTTTCCTGACTCGCGGTTGGTGATTACAAATGGTTGTTTCTTTTACTTTCTCTTTTCTCCCTCATAAATATCTGAGAGGGGACTATTTTGAAACCAAAACAAGGAGTCATGAATGGTGATGTATTAAGTTCAGAGGCAGGACGACTTGGTAAAGTGGAGGAGGAGAGAGGAAATGGCATTTGAAATCTTCAAATCACGTTTCCTACTTGCCTACTGGGGAAAAGAAGTGACATGTGATAAGACAGAACTCATCCACCTACTCTGACACTAGAGGAAGAATCAGAACTCGACAGGAAGGACATAGTTAGTCTCCTGCTCCTGACAGCTGGGTGCAGAGTGGCCACTTCTGGGACAGTAGCTAGTTTTACCCTCCAAGCCACCCACACCCCTGCTTTCTGCTACCTTTCCTAGGCTCTCCAGTTTCTCTGCTTTCAGGTAAGCCAAGAGAAGGGAGGCTGTGGGTGGGCTGGGAGCCTGTGCTGGCGGCCCTGAATGATGGGGGCACAGGGCCAGGAACACAGCAGAGAAGGCATGGGATGAGGAGTCCAGGCTCTAATCCAACCTGGTAACCAGCTCAGGGTGTGATCATGTCCCAGCCTTTCTGCTTATAGTTCTGTTATCTCCTCTATAAAATGAGAGCAAAGATGCCTGCTTTCCTCAAAGTGATTCTGATAACCAAATAACATGTAAAATATTTTTGTGGCATAAACCACTCAAATGAAGGACAACTGACAGTGTTTGGAGGACACACATAGCCCGAGCACGTGATCTATTTTTCTCCCAGCTTTTTGTATTTTCTTTTTTATGAGACTATGCTAAAATGCAAGCCAGTACCTGCACCTTTTCATTATTTTCTTTTTTTGAACTGTCATATGTACACTTCAGCAAGTGCAGACAGTGATTGTGGGGGCTGGCCCATTTGCAGCCAGCCAGCTCCATTTCCATAGAGGATAACAGTAGCCTTGCCTGGCTGGCCCTGCCTAGGAAGTCACCTGTCCATTCCAAGCTCAAGGGCAATTTGCCTTACACCCATGCTTTAGCAAGGGGATGGGGCTTGGACATGGCAATCATTTTTTTATTTTTTTGCTGTGTTTCCTGACTGGTTCTCTCTGATCCTTGCAGAATTTAGTAGAAAGTTTATTTTGTTGTAATTAAGAGGCAGCACCCACGTGGACAGAGAAGAATCTGAAGACCAGGGGCACTGTAAAGGATGTCCTGAGGCTAGCCTGTCTTTGGCTCTGCTGGTTCCAGGAGCCCCACCTGCCCAGCTGTGCTGAGGAGAATAAGGGCGGCTCAGAGGCTGATTCACACGATTGTTCTGGACGTGCATTGTACAACTCTAGGGTGTGCCATTCATATCCTGCCATTGTAGCTTTGTATGTTTATTGTACTCTTCGGGGACTTGACAGGTAGTAAATTATCTTGATGAAAGGGTACACAAGGCATTCCAGAAGGTGGTGGTGCCGATCGGACCTTGAGTTCTCAGCCATTCACATCTGTCAAATTCATCCCTCCCCCTGTCCCTGGTTTGCTGTGTGGGTGCTCTTCCGCTTAAGGCAATTCCTGACCTTGAGATACCAGGCTGAGTGGCCAGAGAGCCAACCTCTGCCTACAGGGATAGTGGACGTAAGAGTCAAAACAGCCTGAATTGAGTTGTCAGCAACAAGATTTCAAAAAATCCTGTCTCTCAGGACAATGTGGGGAGTAAATGCCAGCTGCCAGCAGCGGCTCACCTCCCAGCTTCCCCAGGAATGGGGCTACCTCACCCTGTGCCTTCTAGAAACGTGGAGTGAGATATTCACTCCTCTGCCTGGAGCCAGAACTCCCCCTGGGACTTTAACCAGCTGTGTAGAAAGAGGCCAGGCCTGGGAAACTGGAACGTGGGTCTTAACCCCGCTCTGTTCCTAACTGTGGTCAGTTCCCCTCACCTCTCTTAGACTCTTTTATACAGCACAGGAGTAGCAGGGGGAAGTGTGTGCTGTCAAATCACCCCTTTCTGTATTAAGTTATATCCCAGGTTCTTAGGCACTTTGCACCCTTCCGGGTCTCAATTTTTTGCTTATGCTATTGTACATTTTGCACTTTGTATTGAAAGTCCCTTGGCCTGCCCTGTCTCTTCCGCCTTCTTGTTCTTTCTGCCCAGAGCCTCACGCCTGTTACCCTCTGACTTCACGTTAATGCCCGGCGTGTGGGCCAGGGCTGGGCTTGGGTCTGCAGCACCACCAGCCTCTTCAGGTGTGTTTTCTGGTAAATTTAATTGATGCTGTAAATTTTTACATTTCTTGGCACTGAATCCTTACCAGCCCTTTCAGTGAAATCTTCAGATTATTTTATTCCTTTTATTTTCCTTTTCGAGTGTGAGCTCTTCAGCACACCATCAATATTTAAGAGTCCAAGGCATGCCGTTCCAGAGAAGTGTGTGCATTAGTGTGCCTCCCAGGGCAACGGGGGGAGGTGTGGGAGAGCTTGGAAAGGTGTCTGTTCTATGTCTCAGCAAAGACAAAGAGGAGCTATGAGTGCACTTCAGCCCAGGAATCCAGATGAGACACAGGGAGAATTTACTGAAGGGGAAGAATGTGGACAGGCCTTGTGAGGTCTACCTGCATGAGTGTGCTCACATGTTCCTGAATGCCGGCTCCCTGTCAGGCACTGTGCTCCGGGTATGATTCCAGTGATGAGCAAGACTCAGAGCCCTCGCCCTCATGGGACTTAGAGTGTAAGTCACAAGAAAGCAGTGAAAAATTTATTATGATGCCCACAGCTCTGGAGTAGCAAAGACAATTTTAAGTGAGATACAACATGTAAAATCCATAGAAGAAAACATTGATACGCTTGAAGACATTAAAAGTTTAAAGTTCAGTATAATAAAAGAACCCATCCACAAATTTAATGATAACTAAAGCTTGGTAGAAAATACTTGTCAGACACTTTTGGGGCTGGACAGTAAAGTTTGTGAACTCATCCTAGAAAAAGTGGTACATACCTCATTGCTGAATATCACTATGGTCACCTTCAAAGGACTCCTCTTGGCCATTTGGTGACTGTAGTGATATTTAGCAGTGAGGTATGTAGCACTTTTTCTAGGATGAATTCACAAACTTAATTATCTGACTTCATGTAACAGAAGGGATATTCAACTGTGTGGTGAGTAACTACAAATCAAAAAATAGAAACACAGGAGAAGGATATATATTAGTTACTTATTGCTGCATTACGAATCCCCCACAAATTTTGTAGAGTAAATATTTGTTATCTCATAGAATCCATAGGTCAGACATTCAGGACTGGCTTAGTTGAGTCTACTTGTTTGAGATCCCTCATACAGCTGCAGTTCAGATGTTGGCTGGAACTGTAGTCATCCTGAGACTTGACTGAAGAAGGACCCACTTCCGAATGGCAGGAAGTCCTACCACTGCTGGTAGGATTCTGTTTCTCACAGAGGTGGTAGACTAAGGACCTCGGTTCCTGGCTGGCTGTTGGCTGGAAGCCATCTCAGTTCCTTGCCATGTGAGCTTCTCCATTGGACAAGTCAAAACATGATGGTTTGCTTCGTCAGACTGAACAGGAGCCAGAAAGAGTGCTAACAAGATGGAAAGCACAGCCTTTTGTAAGTTGGAAGTGACAATTATCATGGTTGCCATATTCTACTAATTAGAAGCAAGTTACTAGTTCCAGTCAGTCTCAAGGGAAGGCGATTTTGCAAAGGCTCAACTCCCAAGAGGTGAAGTCATGGGGGGCACAAATAGATATTCCATTGGAAGTTAGGACCTATAAACTTAGGGGAACGTGCTCGGCTTCACCAATACTGAGGAAAGTTTGGCTTAAAAATGATAAAGAGAAACCATGCATCATCTATCATGTGTGACAAAAATTAAATACTGATGACATCTAATTTTGGCAAGCATTTTAGGAAGCGGGTACTGTTCTAATGTATTTGGCATAACAGAACAAATAGATATTGAGTTTATCTTCAGGAAAGATGCTTGTAACTTTTTATCCAGCAAGGGGACATCTAATACCAAAAAATACAGGTGCAGAAAGAAGCATGTTCAAGAATAGTCAGTACAGTAATGTCTGTGATAGTGAAAACCTGAGAACCCCACCCTGGTCCATCGATAAGGATGGTTGATTAAATTATAAGATATTTATCTGTAGAATTCATACCAGAGCTAAAAAAGAATGATGCAATTGGAAGTCTTCAAAACTGATTTTTCAGTGAAAAAAACAAATTGCAGAATAATTCATCTAATGCTGTGTAAAAACAAGAAAGCACACAGTCGCATAAAACCATTGTTTTTCTATATGTATCTATTGAAATTAGGGAAGGACACAGGCTAGGACAATAGTCTTTACCTCTGGAGGGAGTTGAAGTGGAGGAAGGATGACCAAAGGGCATTTTCCTTTATCTGTATTATCCTAACTTTGAAGAATGTGTGTCTATGTTATTTGTTCAATTAAAAAAATGAAAGGAATGAGTGTTTTCAAATCTTACAGTTACCATCAGGGGAATGAGTACTATCCATTATCTTGAGAATCTGAAGTTCCTCCTCGTGGGGAAAGAGAATACACTATAGCCACAGTTCTCAACCCCAGACACGGACGTTGTTGAGGAATATGAGCCAGATTAGGGGGCAGAGCCTTGAAGGTAGAAGGACCTGATATTAAATGGGAGAAAGTATGGGAAGCACGCAGCACTGGGAGAAACCCTACAGACTTTCGGATCTTCTTCCCCTACTTCTCTGGCATTACCTCCTCAAGGCAAAACAGAAAACAATCTGAGCAGGCCATGTGTTTTACAGATCTATGGGCATCTTGGGGGTGAGTTGTAGACTCAGGGAACAAGGATGAGATTTGGTAAGTATCTAGGCCCCCTTTCTGGTCCTCAGTGTCTTCAAGGCTCTCATTGGAGCCACAGTTCTGGTGAACTATGGGGAGAACATTGGAATATTTCCATATCAGTTATGAATAGTCCCTGGCATGTGTGTCAGATCCCTTCCTGTTCACGCTCCACACCTTACTCTTGTGCCTCCTGATGGATGCACATGTCCCATAAGTTGGCAAGTAAAGAGGAAACACCCAGCACACCAGGTGCCCGAGATCTCCCTTGATAGGTCAGCATCAATTCTGGTTGATCAGTGCCAGACCAGAGCAGTTGTTAAATACATACATACTCTAGGTAATTCATGACTTGTGATGCATGGCATGGGTGAGAAAGATGCCAACCTATCTAGAATTTCAAGGAGGTCGCAAGGCTAGTGGACGTGGTAATGACTCATTTCTTCTCTCCTTTAGATGTAGGTCATGATATTAATGGGAAGAATAGAATAGGAAGGCAATTGGAGAAGTTATAGTAATTTTAGGGTCTGTGGTATTTAAAAAAAAAAGTGTTCTCTGAGTTGGACTTGGCTTAGACATCCCTGATGATAGATTTCAAACTATTAACAGTGCATGCTAAGATTATTTGGCATGAGCCAATATATCTAGAGGCACAGTGGGCCACAGGAGTGCTATGGTGGAGCTGTGTGTAGGAAGAAAGTGTAATGAGAGTCCAGAAAAAGGATGGGTCAGGGAAAGCTTTCTGGAGGAGGTGATGCCTGTGCCTATCTGACCTTTGTGAGACAAATAAGAATTAAGCAGCTGAAGATGAGAGGAAGGGTATTTTGGTCAATGAGAAAAGTGACCAGAAAAAAAAAGTAGTCTTGAAAGAAGAAATTTAATATGGTCAGGAAAAGAATGTGGCTAATGGTAGGGAGGAGGCTGGGAGTAGAGGCAAGGACAGATGGAAGTGGAGATGTTGGGGACATAACTAATGCAGGGAGGACATTAGTTTATCACATTTATCACCCCATGCTATGCATCACAAGTTGTGAGTTACCTAAAGTATATATGTATTTAAAAGCCACTCTGGCCTGGTGCTGCTGGGTTTAAATAAAAGTGCCACGTTTCCCATTCCTACGTCATCTGAAGACATCTCTTTATTTTTGATGCCCCCTCTCAAAACTTACACTCTGCGCCTGGCTCCCCTTGTCCTCCCCCACCCTTAGCAAATAGATAGAATTTTGCACAAAAGCATGATGGAAATCTCAAGCAACAACTGCATTTGAGGCTTCTCTGGCAAAGATGGGTTATGCCTTCAGAATGACTGACTTGGGATCATAGACCCTTGGTCCTTGACACCAAGAAGCAGCTAGAATTCGCCTGAGACAGATGGATATTGCAGACGAAGGACCACTCAGTCCAGGGGCAGAGACGGATGCCCTCCTTTACCGACAGAACCGCAGACCTGGAGGCTGCCTGGCAGGCTGCCCACATGCCTAAGAGGGAACAGGACCCAGCCAGGCTTTTTTGTGCTATCTGGGAATTGTCATCTGTCTCAAGCAGAATTTGGTGGTAAGAATTCTTACTGATTTTGTGTCCGTCAGCCCACTCGGTGTGCCCTCTGGGGTGAGAACCCCTGTCCCCTCTTTCCTTAGACTCCCTTCCTGACCCGTCACTATATGGCAGGGGTCTCCCTACTCTGGCTATGTGCTTCTATTCTGAAATACACTTTTCAAAACTTTAACAGTTATGGCCAAGGGCATCATGGGCAAGATGTTTAAGTTGTCCAAACCTCAGATTGCTCATCTGCAAAATGAGGAAAATGACAGCCCCAGAGAGCAGAAAGCGCCTTGTAGGTGCCCTGCCATCATGCGTAGCAGGAACAAACTTCTTTTTAAAAAATATCTGAGGGCTATCTCTCACAGTACGATCAAAATGTTTCTGATTGTATATGAAGCACATTCTGCCCTATGATTGCACCAATGCACACAATTATGATTTAATAAAATTATTAAAAAAAAAAATCTACCAAACCATCTTTCCTGTTGCTCCTGGGAATATAGTCGTTCTTGCAGGAAGTCTATGCTTTTGGTTTTGGACAAACCTTTTGATGGTCTTTTGGGTTATGCGAAAGTGATACCAGCTCCCAGTTTTCACATGGTGAGCCCCAGATCATGGGCAGGTAAACTGCCTTGCTTGGGATATGCCTCTGAGGGGACAATTTTCTGGACCAGTGGCAACGTTGGAGTTGGCTAGGATGGCAGAAAGGCTTTTTGTTATTGGTTTGTCTCTCTTTCTTGCTGGTCCTAGGAGAAAGCTGGGTGCCCAGGTGGTATGGCACCCCAGAAGGCAACTTGGGGACTGATGGGAGGACACATGAAGTGACAGGAGGTAAGACATTGTCCCCCCTTTTTGTTGAGTCCCCAAACTGTTTTGAAAGGTATATTTTAGGATAGAAGCACATGGCCCGAGTAGGGGGATCCCTGCAATATGATGATGGGTCAGGAAGAGGGTCTAAGGAAAGAGGAGACAGGGATTGTCCCCATGGAGGGCACACCCAGTGGACATTGGGAGCCATGATGTTCAGTATTCAGTTGAAGGTTTCTTTTTCCTTTTTTCATGTTTCTTTTCCTGATTATTCTTGAATTTTCATCAACATCCTACTAAACGTTTTGTCCTGCCTGTTTTTATTAAGCATTGGAGAATTAAGTCGGAGTCAAAGTCTAGACTTGGGGCAAAGAGTTCTGAGGAAAATGCAGCTGCACAGTGCGAGCTGGAGGTAAGGAACAGCTGGTGTGAACCCAGGACTGGACAGTGCCCTGAGTGAGGGGCTGGCTGAGCCAGGAACATGTGGGGCTCACTGGTGAAAACGAGCCCTGCAGGAATACTGGGGCACCCCGATGGAAGGACAGACTTCCTGGAGTTGCCCAGGTGTGGGACTTGAAGTCTTGAGTAGGGAGTTGTTGGTGTTTTTCTGAGCTAAGTGGTCACCTCCTTTCTCCATCCAGATTCTAAGAAATAGATTTAAAGTCAAGGTGCAACATCAGTGAACCTATTGGCAAGGGGGGAGGGATAGACGCAGCTGACACCTGGCACCAGAAAGAGACCTGAAATCCACCTTCCTAGCCTAGATGGGACCTGACTGAGTGGGGAAGCCTAAATGGGACCTGACTGAGTTGGGAATTGGGTCTTCAGGACAGACCCTTAACTGAGTTGCTTGCACAAAGAATCACAGTGCCCCTCAGCCTGACAATTGCAGAAGTTCAACAGCAAAGCCACCCATACATCTATGTATTATGAAGGGGTGGACCAATGGAAGTTGCGTTCCAGCCATCTCACCCTTCAGAGATATCACACCTCCTCTGGGAAGGAGGCTGGGAGAGGGTGAAGTGAAGGGCAAAGTTTTCTTCCTAACACCTTTAGTGTGGGAGGAAGTGGTTATCCCTACATGTGTTAAGATTAAGGATGATCGGTGAAGGAGGGAGAACCCAGAGATCTATATTTACAATGACATATTTTGAGAGGAAGATATGGGGTAGTTGAAAGCATAACCCTGCCTGGGGATAATTTTTGGCTTTGCTACTTACCAGTTGTACCTTGGGCATACTACTTAATATCTCTAGGACTCAGTGTTATCATCTGTAAAACAGGCATGATAATCTTAACTTTAGTTTTTTGTTGTTGTTGTTGAGATGGAGTCTTAGTCTCTTGTCCTGGGTAGAATGCCGTGGTGTCATAGCTCACACCAACCTCAAACTCTTGGGCTCAAGTGATCCTCTTGCCTCAGCCTCCCAAGTAGTTGGGGCTATAAGTGCTTGCCACAATCCCTGGATGATTTTTTTTTTTAAGGGACAGATTTTTGCACTTTCTCAGGCTGGTCTTGAACTTGTGAGCTCAAGTGATCCACCTGCCTTGGCCTGCCAGAGTGCTGGGATTACAGGGTTGAGCCACTGCACCCAGCCTTAACTTCAATTTTTTTATTTGATTGACTCTGCACTGTTGTAAGGATTAAATAAATGAATACACATAAAGCTATCAGATCTGCATTGGCTCATTGCATCAACTCTTATGAGTGCTAAAGTGCTCAGCACAGTTCCTGGCACATGGTGGGAAGTCAATAAATGCTGATGGAGCCCACTGTTTTACATTTGGGGTGAAAGTCATCACTAAATAGCCTACCAGTGAGTGGCAGTGGTTAGGGAGTGGAGTGGTGGCTCTGGGCACCAGTTCCTCTTCAGACAATGTAATAGATTGTTCCAATAATAGCATTTAGAGAGAAATTCCTTCCCCAAATGGGGCCAAGTGATTTACTCTCAGTTGCGAGTATATAACGTTGCTAATGTAGTGTGGGCGACCCTAGCTCTTCTAAATTTTCAGTGTCTGTAGATTTTAGCAATCCCTGGCCTCTTCTGAATGTCTGGAGATGGGGCCTCTCTCCCCTACCCCCATTCTCACCCCTCCCTGTGGCTCTGCAATGAAATGGCAGCCCTGGGTGGAAACTCTGAGCTCTCAGAGCCCTTGCCAATGGGAGGCTGGGCTTGGGTTGCCTGCTTACTCACTAAGCGCACAGTGAGGCAAGAGGCCAAGGCGATTTCCTTCCTTTTACTGCATCATAAAAAAGCATCTCATACTTCAGGCGACACCTCTTGAGTGCTCATGTCCAGGGCATGATTAGCAGGTAATCTCATAAAGGTCTGTGGTCCATACATGCCTGTGGCCCATACATGCCTGTGGTCCAGCTGCCAAGACCCACCTGAGGGAGGAAAAAAAAATGTCTGATTTGGACACCCCTTCCCATAGTCTCCAAGGATTGCTTGCTTGAAGTCTTTTCTTTTTTTCCGTCTAGGGAGTAATCCCAGGCTTCTCGCTCCTTGCTGGCTTCGTTCCCTAGCTGCCATTTACCTTCTCAAAGAGAACTCCGCCCCCTACCACCCAGCCTCTACAAAGAGAACCTCATTCTCTAACTAAATAGTGAAGTATTGAACTGGGAACTTTAGAAACTATCCACTAATAAAACACTCTCATTTTACTGATGAGGAAAATGAGGCTCAGAGACATGAGTGACTAAACCAAGGTCACACTGCAAAGGGATGGCAGAAGAGGGCTGCAAATCCAGGTCTCTGCATACCCATTGGATAGAGCCATCATCTACGCTCAGCTGACCATTCAAGTTTGTTTCTCAGCTGACCGTTTAGGGTGCCAGAGTCACCCAGGCAATGCTTGCTGATATGAAACCTGTGCCCCAAGGTGGCTGTCCCCAGGGTCATCTTGGGATATCATCAGATGATTTCTGCCCTCTTTTCTATTCAGCTCAGCAGGGATGACCAGGAAGGCACAAGAGGGCTCACAAACGTGGCAGGCAGCAGAACTCCCAGCGAGAGCCTGATCCTCCATTGGCTCTGAACACATGGAAATCCTTGGGCCCTCTGGCAGTGCCCAAGTGGCAACTTGTAGTCACCCTAGGACCCTGTAGCTGGTCAGCACAGGCCACTGTTCTTCCAAGCTGGTGAGAGCAGAGAGGAGAGGGAGCAGCATGGGCTGGATCTGAGACAGACCTGAGTTCTAGTCCTGACACTGCCACTTTCTAGCTGTGGGACATTGGCAGTAGAGTTCACCCTTCTGGACCGTGTTTCAAAATTAAAGAAAAGGTATTGGTACCACTGACCATTGCGGGGATTAGGAGGGATTCTCCATGGATGACTATACCTTGCATGGGGCTTGGCTCATGGTAGTAGTCAATGGAGTTAACACTGTTCTTACTGTCTCTCTGTATGAAATCAGGCAAATCACAATCTGAGTCTCAAATGTGTCCTCTGAAATAGTGAGATTATTCTTGCCCTGCGTGTTTAACCAGACATTTATGAAAAAGCAGTTGGTGCGTTCTCAGGTCAACATTAGTTTTCTTCTTTTCTTCCGGCTTGCCAAAGCAGGCGCTCTGGTAATAGAAAGAAATGTCAGTTAACTGAAAGTTAGGCTCACGTTCTGTTATTTCCACCATGGGTGCTAAACATCTGTATCTAAATCACTATCTTGACATTTAGGCTTCCAATCTTTTTCTTTCTTGCTTTTTAAAAAACAAATGCTAACTATTATGTTTGAAAAAAGATACAGGTGGGTATATTCATTAAAAATAATGTAATGGTAAAAAACTTAAAGATGAAAGTCATAAAATAACCCCAAATACTACTACGCAGAAATAATCTTTATTGAGAATGTAAACATCATTGCCATTATTTGTTAGTTATATGCATAGACAGAAAAACATGCATATTTAAAAATTCTTTAATAAAAATGAGATCATAACGTTAAATGCTATCTTAACCTGTGAAGTATCACGTTTAACTTTCCTGGAATATAACACGAGGAAGTATAACGAAGTAAAAATACAGAAATTATTGAATAAATAATACTCCTTTACTGCAAGATGGCATTTCATGAAAAATCCTCGTAAAGTTAGTCAAAGCGTTTACGTAAAATATCCCGAGGTAGAAGTCGCTGTTTCTTTTTAAACTGTGCATTTCAATTTTAGTATCCGTTGTAGTAGGGCTGTGAATGATAAGGGCATCAGGGTCTCATTAGTTATCTTCTTATTTTTACATTGTTCGACTGTGGCTTCCACTTTCTGCTCTACAACTAGAATAGTTCCCATATTTCACGCAGCTGTGCAATCCCAGCTCCCCTTAACTTATTAACCTCCTTTGTAGCAGGGCGAGGGAGAAGATAATAAACAACAAAAAAGTGAAATAGATGATACTATTGTATAGAATCAAATCAAGAAGTAAAGCAGAATAAAGGAGCTGGAGAATGCTGGTGTCGGGTGGGGCACATTCCCCACAGTAACTAAAGCAGTCAGCGCAGCCTTCATTGGGAAGAGGCATTGTTTACCATCAGTGTGAATATGGAATAGATTTATTATATACCAGTAGTGCTTTTGCATCATCTTTTAGTTCCTAAATTTTCTTTCTTTCTTAAATGACTGAATGTCATTGTCAGATAGTTTTGTTCAAGAAAGGCCCATGGGGGCTGTATTCCTGGGTTTTTCTTGTGTGAGAGGGTCGAGCTGCCTTTTAATTGAATACCATTCTTGTGTGGTTATAATACCTGGGGTGCACTTTCTCCTAGACGTTGTGAATGCTGTCTTTTGGCATTAATGTTGCAGGGAAGGCTAAAGTGGGCCTGATTTTAACTCCTAATAATGGGGTGCGTTTCCTGACTGAATGTTTCAAGTGTCGTTACTTAACTAGTATATATCTACCTTGAGCTGTCTGTCTTAAACTGTCACGAAATACAGCTTGTCTTTCAAGTTGCATATTCTATTCTTTCTTTATTTAGATAATTAAAAGAAATTCATTTTTGGATTTGATACTTTTTATCTTTATTAGGTGTTTAAAAAGATTTTTAGCTTCTCTGTACTTGTTCTAATGTCTTTGTTTTAATCTGCATTCACTGTGATTATCTCAAACTCTCATCCATATAAATAATTTATCTTCCGTGGAATATACCTGTCCCTGCTTTTCCTTATTTTTGTATTAGTTCTGTAATGACGTGGTGTGGGTCCTCAATTTGTTTCCTTAGATCTTCACCTCCTTTTTTCTTTTAAATCTCATTATCTTGTCTTTCAGCCCTTATGTTCCTGAATTTATATCCTTATTAAGCTGTTATACAGCATGAAAGAATTATGAAGAATTTCCTTCCATTCCTTTGCCTTTTTCTCCTAGGCTTTTCTTCCTCTTTCTTCTTCTTTCCTTTCTCCCTCTCCTTCTTTCATAATGTCTGCATAGTTCTTTCCAAATAAGAGAGGAATTTTTATGATGCTCTTTCAACTTACCAATGTAACATTTGTTGGAGCTCATTATAAGGTATGCTTCCATTTTCCTGCCTTAGAAAGTACCATCTGGGGAATACATTTGAACCCATCTTTGCTTCCTAAGACACCATAAGAGCCATAGGACCTTCCTTTATAAGTGCTTCCCTCTCTAGCCAGCACGGTGGACTGAGGCAGAAGATTTAGGTAGGCACTACATAGGCATCCTGACTGGCTAGTGGGCATAGACCTGGACCAGTGGGGTTAATGTGAGGACCAGAAATTACAGGAACCTGAAGTAACTGACTTTAGGAGATAGGAATCCAACTCTCAGTAACCACACTAGAAACTTAAGAGTCAATGTCTATAATGACTGCTGTTCTGGGGACAAGGAAACATGTATTTAGTTCAGGCTCTGCAATGTACAAGGTTCATAATCTTGACTCTCTAGTTTCTCATCCATAAAAGGAGATTGATAATAGTATCTTTCTCATAGAATTATTGATGAGTTAATGAAATCAATACTTACCTTAGTGCTGGCGGCTTTATAAACGCTAGCCTCTTCTATCATTATGATGAGTGGTGTACATAATTCTAGTAGGCATTGACATCAGAGGATGTCTGATCAGGAGGTGGCCCTGAGCAGCAGAGACACATGTTTGGAAGGGACCCAAAGTTAATTTGGTGCCAACCACAGTATTTAAGGCTATTGGTTGATCATTCATAGTAGGAGCCTAGACTCTGGGCTGGGAGGCCATGGAGTCAATGACCTTCTCCATGAGTTGGTAAGAGGTAAGGGAGGACAGGGGACTTATGAGTCAGACGGAGTGTCTTGCCTTAGCCCAGTGCATTTCAGAATGTGGCCCCCAGAGCAGTGGCATCAGCAACAACTGGGAATTTGTTACGAATGCAGATTCCCTGGTCTTCCTCTAGATCAGTGGTTGTGAACCTTCCTAATGCCATGGCCCTTTAATACAGCTGTGGGTCACAACCCACAGGTTGAGAATCACTGCTCTAGATCTACTGAACGAGATACTCAAAAATTAAAATGTGGGCTTTTAATCTGGAAATCAAATTTCTGGGCTGGAAATCTAGAAATGTGGGCTTGAACAAGCCTTCCAGGTGTTCCTGATATGCACTAAAGTCTGAGAACCATCTCGTCTGGTCTAGTTGGGCTAGTATTTGGGGAATTGAGCAGCCAGGAAAGAAAGGCAATAACCCTAAAATGCCTTTGACAACATCTCAGAAACTTGTAGTAGAATGAGACTGAGTTGCTCTTGTTTAGGCAATGAGCGTTTTAATAGGCATACAATTGACCTGTATACTTAATCCTCTACATACAGTCAGCCCTCTATATCAATGGCTTATGCATCTGTGGATTCAACTAAGTGTGGATTAAAAACATTAACAGTAAGAAAAGGATGGTTGTGTCTTTAGTGAATACCCACAGACTTTTTCCTCGTCACCATTCCCAAATCAATACAGTATAAAAACTGTTTACAAAGCATTTATATTATGTTAGGCATTATCATAATAGTTACCTAGAGATGATTTGAAGTATACTGGAGTATGTATATAGGTTATATGCAAACAATACACCATTTTATACAATCAATTTGTACATCCTCTGTAGATTTTGGTATCTCCTTTCTCCTGGAAATAATCCCCTATGGAAGACTGTATAATTTTTGCCTCACATTTTCCTCATCTGTGTAGATACACAGATGGGGGACACTATCTTTATTTGCTTCACATCATCTTCATCTGTGTAGATATGGAATGCTGCAATTTGTTTATTTTTTCAGGGAACTATAATTTTATTTAGAAAGAGATAAAATATGGAAAAATACTTGACTCCCATTTTTAAATTCTGCCTTTATTTCTTGGTTGCAGCCGTCATTGTTGTCTGGTGGGCCCGGGCTGGATTCGAACCCGCCAGCTCAGGTGTACGTGGCTGGTGCCTCAGCCCATTGAGCCACAGGCGCCGAGCCTTGACTCTCATTTTTAGTTATGTAGCAGTCTGGAGCTCTCCATCTGAGGGTTATCAACTGCCATCTGGTGGCAGCATACCCCATTGACCGGTTTCAACAGCAACAATCATAAATGAAAGATTTCACAGAGATAGGGATGGGGGGATCTGGGGCCTGAAGTACTTAGGGAAGCTTTTCCATCATGTCAAATCACTATGGTTCCATGTTGGAGAGGTGAAGAGGGAGGGGAAGAAGGCAGATTCAAAGTCGGATGGAATTGGGTTGTAGCAACCTTTGGAAAGGCACGTAATATCTCTGATTCCTCAGTTTCCTCATCTAAAAATGGAGAGGATATAATGATAATACTTCCATTCCATGGGGGTCAGATGAGGAAATTGGTGGAAAACAGCTGGACGTGTTTGGAAAACTGTTACGAGCTGCCCAGATGTGAGTTGTTTATTATTTATGTTTGCAACCTGGGTCTCTAATTATGGAATGTAATGACCTCTGTTGGAGGAATTCTAGGTATTAGCAAGCAGGTGGAGGAGTTATTTGGTGTTTGGGTTTGTCTTAATTTTTTTTAAAATGACTGGGGGAGGGAGATTGTGCCCTGAGATTACATCAACTGAGTGTTCACTTCTACCAACTACTATTTAGGAGTGAAGGACCAATCAACTCCATCCCCTAAAAGAGAAGCAGGAAAAAACCTCAGAATCCTGGCCGTAAGCCATTGTGTTGCCTCTTACCCTTATGCTGTCTTTCCTTGGGGAAGGAAGGATTGATTCAAAGAGAGAAGGCTGGATGGAAGTTTGCAGGACAAAAGTGGAAATGAGCAAGAGAGAGAAAAGAAATAGAAGAGGAAAGGAAAGGTGGGCGGGGCGGGGAGGAGAGTTAGGACCAGAGAGAATCAGAGAGAGAGATGGAAGGAATGCTTGGAACCCAGCTTAAAAGAAGGGTCACAAAGAGGGAAACAGCCAAAACGTATGCCCTAGTGCTGTGGCTCTAGCTGGTTTCAAGCCTTTCCAACTGACAGCACTTTCTGTGAGTTGGCCTTTTTGTGACTGAAACACATCTTTCTTTGGAGACCTTGTGCTTTTGTACATGTGAAGTGCTTGGATCCAATGTGCTTAGTGAAAGAAAAGAGTCAGGCATTGCTGGAAAAAGAGACCAGATGTCTTTGAAATCATCTAAATTGTCTCTATTTTTAAAAAAGTTACTCTTTCCATTGCTGCCAGATCTGAAAGTCCAATTTACCAGGATAATATATCCGGTGTGGATAAAGATTTCCAAACTTGAAGTGTTTGTTGCTTAGCAACCCAGAGGCAGAAAGGGCTCACTTGGGCTGGCCAGTCAACCTTTCAGGGAGACTAACTTTTCCTCTGCAGTATACTCACTCAGGCCTTGGGCCTGACACTTTCTGTCCCTCCCTTTCCCTATTTCTTCCCAGGTACTTGAGGCTAATAAATCTAAAGAAAGAAAGGGAAGCAGGAAAAGAGGCAGAGAGAAAGGGAGAATAGTCTCAGGGACAGAAGAAATTGAAAGGAAAAAAAAATGTGCCTGCAACTTAATCTTTGGCCTTCAGCACAGATCTAAATAACTAATTCACAAGTTGTTCGGAACAAGGGTTATTTTTGTCCTTTCAAAAGGGCATTTTTACATCTTTTATCCAGTGAGAATCAATTTTTGTTAGTGGTAAAAGGTGAGGGTCCAGTTTCTGTCTTTGACAGATCACCAGCCAGTTCTCCCAGCTATTGGAGGGAATAGGGAATATTCCCCAGGGAATATTTGTTAAATAAGGAATATTTTCCCTAATGTATGTTTTTGTTAGGCTTATCAAAGATCAAATAATTACATGTGGCTGGGTTCATTTCTAGTTTCTCTATTCTGTTCCATATATCTACATTTCAATTTTTGTACCAGTACCATGCTGTTTTGATCACTATAGATTTGTAGTATAACCTGAAGTCTGGTAACATGATGCTTCCTGATTTGTTTTTATTTCTAAGAAATGTATTGGTTATTCAAGTTTTTTTTCTGATTTTATATAAAATGAAGTACTATTTTTTCAAGTTCTTCAAAGTATGACATTGGTGCTTTGATAGGGATTGTATTAAATCTGTAGATTGCTTTGGGTAGTATGGACATTTTAACAATGTTGATTCTGCCCAGCCATGAGCATGGTATGTTTTTCCATTTGTTAACATCTTCAGCTATTTCTTTTCTCAGGGTTTCATAATTCTCATTACAGAGATCTTTCACATCCTTTGTTAGATAAATTCCCAGGTATTTCATCTTCTTTGGTACTACTATAAAAGGAATAGAGTCCTTGACTATATATATTTTTGGCTTGACTATTGTTGGTATACATAAAAGCTACTGATTTGTAAGTATTGATGAAACTATAAAAACACTATAAGAGAGTACAGGGAAAACACTTGAAGGGAAACAATTGAAGGGCCTGGGAAAATATTTTATTAGGAGGACCCCCCTGACAATTAAAAAAAAACACCAAATATATATTCCTGGGATATGATCAAGCTAAAAAGCTTCTTCACAGCTAAGGGCACTACAAGTAAAGCAAACAGACAGCCTTCAGAATGGGAGAAGATTTTTGTATGTTATGATTCCAACAAAGGTCTGATAGCTAGAATCTATAGAGAACTCAAATTAATCAGTAAGAAAAGAACAAACAACCCCATTACTTTGTGGGCAAGAGACTTGAATAGAAACTTCTCTTAAGATGACAGGCAAATGGTTAACAAACACATGATACAGTGCTCATCATCCCTAACCATCAGAGAAATGCAAATCAAAACCACCTTGAGACATCATCTAACTCCAGTAAGATTAACCCATATCACAAAATCCCCAAATTGCAGATATTGGCATGGATGTAGAGGGAGGGGAACATTTCTACACTGCTGGTGGGATGGCGAACTAATACAGCCTTTTTGAAAAGAAGTATGGAGAATTCTCGCCCTCTTTATTTATTTATTTTTTTTTGTAGAGGCAGAGTCTTACTTTATCGCTCTCAGTAGAGTGCCGTGGGATCACATAGCTCACAGCAACTTCCAACTCCTAGGCTTAGGCAATTTTCTTGCCTCAGCCTCCTGAGTAGCTGGGACTACAGGTGCCTGCCACAATGCCCAGCTATTTTTCTGTTTTGTAGTTTGGCCGAGGCCGGGTTTGAACCTGCCACCTTCGGTATATAGGACTGGCACCCTACTCGATGAGCCACAGGTGCTGCCCATTCTCAAGGAATTATCAAGGAACTAAAAGTTGACCTACCATTTGATTCTGCAATTCCATTACTAGGTAATCTACCCAGATGAACAAAAATCATTTTACAGCAAAGACATTTGCATCAGAATGTTTATTGTAGCCCAATTCATAATTGCCAAGTTGCAGAAGCAGCCCAAATACCCATCAACCCATGAATGGATTAACAAATTGTGGTATATGTGTACCATGGAATACTATGCAACCATAAAAGATGGAGACTTTATATCTTTTATGTTTACCTGGATGGAGCTGGAACATATTCTTTTAGTAAAGAATGAAAAAATATAATAATATATCAAGAATGAAAAAAAGTAACCAATATACTCAATACTTTTATGAAACCAATATATAATCACTTACACATTCATATGAATGATAAAAAACAAATATAGTCCAGAAAGAAGGAGGGGAGAGGAGGGAGAGAGGAAGACAGAGGATGAATGAAGGGAGGGTGTTTGGTGGGATCTCACCTAATGTGCACAATGCAAGGGTACATTTCAAAACAACTAAGAATGGACTATAAATGTCTTAGCACAAAAAGTAAGTAAGTGAGATAATGGTTATGTTAATCAGTTTGGTTTAAGCATTCAAAATTGTATATCAAATCATCACTTTTTCCCCTATAAATGTATACAGTTATGATTTAATAAAAATTAAGTTAAAAAAACAAATAAACTAAGGTTGATTTAGGAAAATTTTCTGATGACTCAGATAGGTACACAGATGTTCTCCAAGGGTTAGGACAAAGCTTTGACCTCTTTTGGAGAGATGTAATGCTTCTACTAGATTGAATTTTAACACTGAATGAGAAAAATGAAGTCTTGGGTGAGGCTAGGACATGAGGTGATTTGTGGTTCATGTCCAATACTGATAGCAGTATATCTTCTGAGGAAAGTGTCAGATACCCCACGGGAAGATAGTTCCCTTTGAGGATACCAGATGGGACCCTGAGAAACTAGGTGACTGGTGACACAAACATTTTCTAACATGTATCCTGGAAGGTTTACACCGATCCAAGCAAAAGTCTATGAATTATTCTAAGTCGTCTGATATTTACCAGGAGCAAAATGAAAGTTCCTCAGCCTTTCTTGAACAGTTTAGGGAAGCACTGAGAAAACACACTCAGTTGACACCCAACTCCTTAGAAGGCAAAATTATTTTAAAAGATGAATTTATCATTCAGGTGGCACCAGACATTTGAAGAAAACTCCAGAAACTGGCTCTAGGCCCAATCATAACCTGGAGAATCTTCTTAAAATGGCCACAGTGGTCTTCTATAATTGAGATTAGGAGAAAGAGGAGGAAAAAGAGAGAAGGGATTAAAAAAGAATGACAGCACTAGTAATGGCACTCCGACAAACTGGCACCATTCAGGGGCTGGGGGAAGCCAGAGGAGCTAAGAACAAGTGCTTCTAATCTGGACAGAGTGGCCACTTTAAGAGAGATTGCCCCTGCCAGCACCACCTATTGGGCAGGCAACCAGGCCTCTGTCCAGAATGCAAAGGTGATCACTGGAAAGCAGCCTGTCCCCAGAGGTGAAGGCCTCCTGGGACAGTGACCCCATCAGTCCTCAATCTGTACTGAGGGTGCTTGGGGCAGTTGCTCATGGCTCCAGCTTGTGTCATCACCCTTCAAGAGCCCCAGGACTGTGGATTTCTATTTACTGTGAACCCTGGATTGCCCTCCTCTGAGGAACCTCTAACTGTCCTCTTTTATCACTGTCCTTCTTCAGCAGGAAGTAGTTTGGAGTGGTCAGCGCCCCTTTTCCCTACCAACAGTTAGAGCTTGTATTTGGAGAGCTAGGATTGATACAGCATTCCCCCACTCAGGGCTGGATGGGGACCCCCCCCCCAATCTCTAGGCCCAGGTGAGCTCAGAAATCAGACCCCCATCTCTAGACACAAACAGGCTGCCCTTTTCAGGCCACACCCTCTAGGCTCTAGCAAGATCACGAACAAAGCAGCCTGAAACGTTTTGGGTGGTTCCACCTTGAGTAGGGAGCACACATCCTAATCCCTTCCCCGAGACAAAAACTGCAAAGACCTAATCTTGCCCCAGCCAAGGGACTTCATTCATTCATTTGTTAACAAACTCATTAAGTTTGTAAAGGTGTTTTTTCCACCTACCAAGTTCTGGCCAAAATGTAGTTCTCCAGACTATATATACCCCTAGAAAAAGGACCCATGTGGGAGACTTCCAAATTGGGTATTCCCCTTTGCCAAAAGCTCTGGTACTTTTTTACTCCTCTGTATTCCTTTCTGTCTAATAAAATCCTATCTTACCCCAGAAAAAAAGGGGCATTTTTAATATTAATGTTTATGATGTGCATTATCATTATTGCTATTTATCCTGCTATTGTTTAGGAAGAATACTTCTAATCCATACACGGTGAATTGAGCATTCCTATCCTTATTGATCTAGAATCCAGTCAAAATCTTGAAGCCCCAAGTTTCAGTGGGGACTTGCCCATCTGCTCTGCTATATTCTGCTGGAGAATGGGAGAATGAGCAGTGGACACTGTAGTTGTCCCCTAGTGTCTTTATACCGTCTCTTTGTGATTACTCTGATTTTTGGTTCAGTTTCCACCCCACTGCCTCTACACAGTTCTTGCACCAGCAAAAAGGTGACTCTACACCCAGAGTTTGTGGTTTAGACACTTAAGTGTGCACAGTCTCATCTTCTTCCATACTTATTTGTTCAGGGGTTGGCCCTTGACCCAATTCAGGCTATTGAGCTACAACAAGAGAAATTTGCTGGGGGTTCCTAGGAGAGCTCCTTCTTGCTCTCCTTCAGAAGTATGTGGGTGTAGTCCCCTTTTGTTCTTCTTGGATACCACCTGACATTTTGGAGCTATTAAAGGGACATAACCTTAGTGTTAAGCTGAATATATTGCATGGGGTAAAGAGAGAAAAAAATAAATGAAGGGCTGAATAAGCAAATTCTGGATGCCATGGTTAGGTTACTGAATCAAACCATGCCTGAAGTTCAGCTTTTTTTTTTGGAACTCCAGTTCAGTGATATAGAACAATAATTTTCCTTCATTGTTTAAGCCGGCCTGAATTGGGTTTTCCATTGCTTAGAATCAAACGTTCCTTATTGATACAGTAACATCAGTAGTGCATCCGCTATAGGTCTGGCACTCTATAAAATACTTTTGTGTGCATTCTTTTCACCTAATCTTCATGGTAAGCTGGTGGGAAAAGATATAACATCCCTCCTTTTCAGCTGAAAACCCTAGTTTGGAAAGGATGGGAAACTGAAGTGGTATGTGGCAGAGCTGGGGTTTTAATCCAGGGAAGTCCAACCGCAGGGCTCAGGCTGGTGCCTGTAGGAGATCTGCCCTGGGCAGAGGCCAGAGGGAGAACTGCAGTCTGAGGGCACACCTATGCTGTCAGCTGACAAGACTGAGGAAGGCCAAGGTGACAGTACTATGTGGATTGCTGGTAGGTTCAGATGAACAGGTGTGTTCAGGTTCCTCACGTGGCAGGTGTCCTCTGATGCTACATGGCCCCTCAACCACCAGGCTGTAGCTTGCTTTAAAGACCCAGCACCTTGGACCCTGTGAGAAATAACAACTTTATAACTGATTCTTATCCCTGAGGACATTTTCAAATGCGTGTGAAATTTGTTTTATTTAACTCATGTTTCCTGATTTAGTGTCTTCCCTTCTATCTCCTCCTTCCATATTAAGGCAAATCGGCAAATGGCTAGAATGAAAAAGCCATTAGGACTTAATGATACTAGTTAATGTTCATTGAATACTCACTCTGTGCTTCCATAGGTAGTAGGTCATTAATTATGAGGACGTGTATGGTCACCCTCCTTTTGCAAACGTGGACGCCGAGACTCAGAGAGGTCCTCATATAATAGCTTACCCAAGGTCATACAGCTAGGTCTTAGATTCCTAACCATGATGTTATACTGGCTTTTCATGTGGACAGGCTGAATGAAACCTCTTGCCAAATTCTTTCACAGATGGAATGCAATGGGTCTAGTGATAGACTGGGCATGCCAGACTCTAAGTACCAGAGTAACATCATTCATTGCGGAAATAAAATGAGTGAACTGAGTGTGGCTATAGAATTATGAGACTGATTAAAAAAAAAAAAAAAAAAAACACAGCATAGCTTGTTGTGCATATAACTGCCATACTTTTTAAAGTTATCCTCTACCTCAAACCCTCCTTTCTGGAATTAAATTATTAAAAAAGAAAATGAGATGAGACTAGTACTACCAGACATTAAGTACATGGCATAGCAGTAATAATTAAAGCAGTATGATTCTATAATTGAAAATACACAAATAGATCAATATAAAACAATAAAAAAACTCCTCAATGCTATTAGTTAGTATATAATAGAAGTAATATTTCAGATATGGAAGGTCTAGCAAAAGATGGTGCCTGAAAGATGTTAATTTGGATTCTTTCTTCCTACCATGTACCGTATTAAATTCTGAGTAGGTTAAAAAGTAAAATAAAAAAACTGCAGTCATAAAATATCTAAAAGAAAATTTATGATTGTGATTAGAGAAGTTTTCCTAAACGTTGCATCAACAGCAGATACCATAAAAACTTATACATTTTACTATATAAAAATGAAAGGTTTCTGTATGGAAAGTATAGCATGAATATATGAAAACAAAAGGTTCATGGCCTTAGTATATAAAGAACGCTTATAAATCAG
Source organism: Perodicticus potto (assembly GCA_963574655.1). Lineage (NCBI taxonomy): Eukaryota > Metazoa > Chordata > Mammalia > Primates > Lorisidae > Perodicticus > Perodicticus potto. The sequence goes on from CAUYRH010044817.1 coordinate 42,972, forward strand.
TACAATAAAAAATGTATGTAGCAATATAAAAAACCCCAAGATGCCAGGCCATCTTCATACACTGTTAATGAAAGTATAAATTTGTATGTGATGAAATACATGTAAAATACATCTAAGATCTTAAACATTTGACCCAGCAACTCTCTCTTCCGGCAATTTATCTTAGGAGAATGATTGGACAAAAATGCAAAGGCATTTGTGCGAAGGATAATCATCATAATGTTATTTATAATAATTTAAAAAATTAAAATTAAGCTAAATATCTGAGGAAATAAAAGGTTACATAATCGATGGTATCTATCTATTTAAAGAACACATAACAGTGATCATAAGGATGATACAGACATGTGTTTGCTGTCCTCAAATATGTGTTCTTAGTCTGTTGTTAAATGAAAAAAGAAAGTTGTAATTATGAGAGAGGCATGATGGCTCATACCATGCACTTCGGGAGGCTGAGGCAGGAGAATTACTTGAGGCCAGAAGTTGGAGACCAGCCTGAGCAACAGAGCAAGACCTCATCTCTGTAAAATATACATGAGAAAAATAGTTGGCCATGGTGGTGAGCGGCGCGCATCTGTAGTTTTAGCTACTCAAGAGATGGGAGGATGACTTGGGCCCAGAAGTTTGAGGCAGCAGTGAGCTTTGATCACATGACTGCACTCTAGCCTGGGCCGCATAGTGAGACCCCTGTCTCTACAAAAAAGGAAAGAGTTGACAGAGGACAACCTTGTCTGGTTCCAGTTCTAAGAGGAAAAGTTTTCAGTTTTACTCCATTCAGTAAAATATTAGCTGTGGGTTTGTCATAGATAGCTTCGATCAGTTTCAGAAATGTGCCACATATGCCTATACTCTTAAGTGTTCTAATTAGAAAAGGATGCTGGATTTTATCAAATGCTTTTTCTGCATCT
>CAUYRH010044818.1:0-11899 GCA_963574655.1 Perodicticus potto
TACTTGGGAGGCGGAGGCAGGAGACTGGCTTGAGCCCAGGAGTTGGAGGTTGCTGTGAGCTCTGAAGCCACGGCACTCTATCCAGGGTGACAGCTTGAGACTCTGTCTCAAAAAAAAAGAATCTGTGTATGTTTATTTCACCTGCTCTGAGGTTTTTAAGACCTGACAGTTGGATGTCACCTTGGAGATTCTCCATTCTGTGGAGGGACCAGTCTGCTGTGTGCCCCTTTCCCTCGGGTGCGCCCTTCTTGGTTGCAGCTATGGCGACCTTTCTCTAAGCCAAACTTTGGTTTGAGGTTGCTGTGCATTAGGCTGACAGTCAGGCACTCTAGCCTGGGCAGCAGAGTGAGAGCTCGTGGCCCGGGGGTCGTCAGCTGTGTGAGACCTCCTCACGCCATCCTTTTCTCTCCCAGTGATCACTGGTGATGCTCACCTCGGTCGAACAGCAGAAACCGGGCAAAAGGAACAGATCCCCCAGTCACTGGAGGCCCCTTCACAGAGTACAGAGAGCAGTGTGGCCTCCCACACCGCTGTCCCCGGGGAAGCGTCTCTTGGAAACTTGTCTTTCCGCCCTATTTGTAGGTTTTTCTGTAGGTGAGACACTGTGATTGGATGGGGGCGGTGCAGTGGCCTTTTGATGTCCTTCCTTCAGCATGCGGCTGGGCCTGCGCTTGCCCGTGTGGCCGGCAGGAGGCTGCTGGAGCCCACAGCGAGCTCAGGAAAGAAGCAGACCCAGTTTTTGCTCTGCCTTTTAAAAACAAAGATTTTTACGCAGACGTAGATTTCAAATGCCTGTTTAGTGCACTGTGATACTCACGTTGGGATAAGTTTAGACAGTATGGTCGAGTTAAAAGTCTGTAGCACGTTTGATATGAGAGAAAAACTAATTTTCAAAATAGACCAAACTGAGTATTCCGTGAAGTTGAGTGTTTAAAATCCCCTTCCCCGACTCGGTGCCTGTAGCTCAGCGGCTAGAGCGTCAGCCACATGCACAGGAGCTGGCGGGTTCAAACCCAACCTGGGCCTGCCAAACAACAATGACAACTACACTGAAAAATAGCTGGGCGCTGTGGCAGGTGCCTGTGGTCCCAGCTACTTGGGAGACTGAGGCAAGAGAATTGCTTAAGCCCAAGAGTTAGGGGTTGCTGTGAACTGTGAAGCCACAGCACTCTACCAGGGCAACATAGTGAGACTCTGTCTTAAAGTAAATAAATAAATAAATTAATTAATTAATAAAATAAAATAAAATCTCCTTCCCCAGGGAAGGGTAAGAGGGTCACAGTGTGTGGCACACCTCTTGGGGGTGGGACACAATTATAAGGGGCACCCTACCTAACAAATGCAATTGGTGCAACTTAATTCTTTGTCCCCTCAATGAGTAAAACAATAAAAACAAACAATACAAATTTAAATAAAGTCCCCTTCCCCTTCTACCCTGAGTATCTCCCCTCTGCTCTTTTCTGTTCCAGACCATCTTGGAACAGTCCTCCATTACTTGGAGGAGTCTTTCCTTTCTATTTGGTTTCAAAAATATAGTCTTGAGCTGACTTTAATCAAGTATTTTTTTAATGTTTTTTACACCTAGGTGGTACAAACAGCATTGGCAGAAACACAGGACCCTGAAGAGGTCTCAGCCACTGTCAAAGCCTTTATGGCAGCCAACCTGCCTAATGAACTAATTGAGCTGCTGGAGAAGATTGTTCTGGAAAACTCCATCTTCAGTGAGCACAGGTGCAGCTGCGGTAGGGTAGCTGTGGACTGGGCCAGATCAAACGTAGGCCTGGCACTGCCTTCTGTAGTCTGGTGTCACCTACACACCCAGCCTCCTGGTGGGCAGCTCCCTGCACAACTGCCCCTCTTCTCCCTTACCTCCCGCCCGCCTCCTACCCAGGCAGTCTCCTGTCCTCCAGGAGCCTAGACTCCTCTCACTGCTCCGGCCCATGCTGTTCTTTAACCACAGTGCTCAGAAAAGGGGCACTAACATTTCATGAGGGCCCGAAATGTCCCAGGGGTGTGATAAACTATTGAAATCATGGTGAACAAAGCTAGAAAAGAGGGGTGAGGAGAACCATATCTGGGCATGTGTCAGTCACAACCTGCTAGAAATGCTGTGTAGTGACAGGTGCAGCAAGGCTGTGGTGGGAGGGGCTCTCTGTAGGAGCAGAGTGGGGCTGTGATGGGAGGGGCTCTCTATGGGAGCAGAGTGGGGCTGTGATGGGAGGGGCTCTCTGTAGGAGCAGAGTGGGGGGCTGTGATGGGAGGGGCTCTCTATAGGAGCAGATGGGGCTGTGATGGGAGGGCCTCTCTATAGGAGCAGAGTGGGGCTGTGGTCGGAGGGGCTCTATAGGAGCAGAGTGGGGCTGTGATGGGAGGGGCTCTCTATAGGAGCAGAGTGGGGGCAGTAGTGGGAGGGGCTCTCTGTGGGAGCAGAGTGGGCCTGTGATGGGAGGTGCTCTGTGTGGGAGCAGAGTGGGGGCAGTAGCGGGAGGGGCACTCTAGCAGTAGCGGGAGCCTCGGCACCTAGCAGGTCTGTGCTGTAGGGTCATGGACAGAGACTGTGTCAGGTGAAGTGTGTCCACATCAATGTCAAGATTTAATTTCAAAATTTATTTCATAGGCAAGAAGACCTTGCAAGGGCTGTGTTAGTGTAGAAAGTAATGTGTGTGTGTGTATGTTTTAATTTGGAAATGCTGTATGTAATGGTACATGGAATGTGAAATTATGTTTTACTCAAATCATGAACTCTGGTTAACTATGGGATGCCGGAGTTAAGGTGCCTGGGGTGGCTGAGATGTTCTATCTGGCTGTCAGAGGGACTTCCTTTGATAGATAATTAGCTTACAGGCATTTACAGACACTTAAAGGCGACTCTGCTGCGGTCTTGATTTCCCGCTTCTCAGATACACAGGGGACCTGTGAGTTCCTGATCTTGTTTCTGTGGCTGCTCCATCGGGCTTACTTCTCTGTGTCGGTGAAGATAGCTCAGGTTGGCAGAGACTGGAGACCTGGGGACTGGGACAGATCCTGTCGCTGAGAAAGCTTAAAAATTTAGGATGAGAGCCAATGTACCCAATTCTAATATGAAGGCAGTAGATGAGCTAATACAAGAGGGGATAAGGGGTTGACACCTGTGGCTCAGTGGGTAGGGCGCCATCCCAATATACTAAGGGGGGTGGTTAGAACCCAACCCCGACCAAACTGCAACAAAAAATAGCCGGGTGTTGTGGCAGGTACCTGTAGTCCTAGCTGCTCAGGAGGCTGAGGCAAGAGAATCACCTAAGACCAGGAGTTGGAGGTTGCTGTGAGGTTTCTTTATCGCACTCTACCCAGGGCGATAAAGTGAGACTCTGTCTCTTAAAAAAAAAAAGAAGAAGAAGGTAGTGGCGGGGGGGGGGAAATGAGGGAGCAAAAAGGAGAGGGGAAGAGAGAGGAGGTTGGGGGTCACAGTGTGTGGCACACCTCTTGGGTGCCGGACTCAATTACAAGAGGGACTTTAACAAATGCAATGAGTGTAACCTAATTCTTTGTAACCTCAACGAATCCTGAACAACAACAAAAAGATAAAAGAAAAACATACGATGAATTATACAGACTATTTTTGAAATAGAATTCAATTGCCCAGCACAGTGTCTCATTCCTATAGTCCCAGCTACTCAGAAGGCTGAGGCAGGAGGATTGTTTGAGCCCAGGAGTTAGAGACTGCTGTGAGCTGTGATCACACCACTGCACTCCAGCCTGGGCAACAGAGCAAGACCCTGGCTCAAAAAAATTTATTTAATTAAGAAATAAATGAATCAGCCAGGTCCATGCCTGTAATCCTAGCACTCTGGGAGGCTGAGGTGGGTGGATTGCTTGAGCTAAGGAGTTGGAGGCCAGCCTGAGCAAGAGAGATACCCCGTCTCTAAAAATAGCCAGGCACTGTGGCAGGTGTCTGTAGTCCCAGATATCGGTGAGGCTGAGGCAAGAGAATCACCTTGAGCCCAAGAGTTTGAGGTTGCCGTGAGCTATGATGTCATAGTACTCTACCAGGGGCAGCAAAGTGAGACTCTGTCTCAAAAAAAAAAAAAAAAAGAAAAAAGAAAAGAAAAAGAATCAATGAGCTAACAAGTAAATGAAGAAGACTGATATTGAGGGGGCAGAGCATGATGGTGGATGGGAAGGATGTTTAGCTGAGCCTTCCTAGAGCAAAAGGGCAGGGGAAGAGGGCTGGATCAGTGCTGGTGTGGAATATTGACGGACAGCCCTGGTTCCGGGTGTGCAGCGTGGAGGTGGACAGCTGGACTTGGCGGAGCTGCGGAGAACTAACACACTTGGTCAAGTTTCTTTTTTTTTGCAGTTTTTGTCTGGGGCTGGGTTTGAACCCACCACCTCTGGCATATGGGACCAGTGCCCCACTCCCTTGAGCCACAGGCACCACCCTACTTGGTCAAGTTTCCGTGAGCACATCCAGGTAGCAGCAATGAGGTCCCAGAAGAAACCCAGTTTGCCGTTCTTGGGGGAAGCCAGCTGGTGTTCTCCCTAGCAGAATTTGATGGTCAGATTGGAGTGCTGGCTGGAGCAGCTTTACCATGGTTTGGCAACCAGTGAAGCATCTGTAAGGGAAAAGTTCCCAGACAGGAGGAAGCCATAAGCCGGCATCTCGCTAGATGCCTGCGGGATGCGGACCTTTACACATGTCAGACTCAGGGACTCTGAAATGATTGGAGAAGTGGGCATCCCCAGCAGAGTTTGGGGACCAGTTTGGGGTGCTGTCTGGAGCAGCCTACTGCAGTTTGGCAGTGGGTGAAACTTCCGTAGGGAGGAAAGTTCCCGGCCAGGGAGGCACCATTGTGGAGAACAGCCCTGGAAGCCTATGCAGGTGGACCTCTTGCTGGGGGCCTAAGGCTCAGTGGTCTCAGTTCCACCTGCGGGGAGTGGTCCTTCACACGGGACAGGCCCAGGGACCCCCGCTCTCTATGGGAATAGTTACAGGAGTAATCTGTGAGACCTGTCTCTGAAGAATTATTGAGAACGGTGGAATCCCAGATCAGAGTCCTGGGGTGAACCAGCAACCACGGAACAAATAAGCTGGCAAACTGCTCTAAGCCTGGGAACCAGAGAAGTTAACAGCTGTGTTGTTTGTCCCCCAAATTCACAGCGCCACCTGGTATCCAAGAAGCAAATTGCAGCATAAATATATTCCTACAAAAATCAAATCCCTAGCTCGGTGCCTGTGGCTCAACGGGCTGAGGCGCCAGCCACGTACACCTGAGCTGGCGGGTTCGAATCCAGCCTGGACCCACCAAGAAACAATGGTGGCTGCAACCAAAAAATGGCCGGGCGTTGTGGCGGGCGCCTGTAGCCCCAGCTACTTGGGAGGCGGAGGCAAGAGACTCGCTTGGGCCCAGGAATTGGAGGTTGCTGTGAGCTGTGATGCCACGGCACTCTATCCAGGGTGACAGCTTGAGGCTCTGTCTCAAAAAAATAAAAATAAAAATAAAATAACAAAAATCAAATCCCTATGTCTTATATATATGTGTATATAAAAATGCTTTTGGTTGTTGTTGCTTTTCATTTTCTCTTTGTTATGTTCGCTTTTATTATTATTAGTTTCTTTCTCTTTCCTTCCTTAATTGGTTGCCAACATTGCTTACATCAGGCTATCTTAGCGGGTTTTTTTTTTTCTTTTATCTTGTTTCCATGTGTTTTGCTTTTTGCTAAGTTGTATGGTTGGGTCATCTCCTTTCTTCCATTTTCCATATTTACATTCATCAAGAGCAAGGACTTCTGTACTTTTTAATTTTGTTTTTTGGTTGCAGAATTTTAGCTTGAATTATTCTCTCACCCTAGTATACGCCTCTGCATTTTCTCAGTTGATAGAAATACTTCTACTCATTTCATCTCTCCCACATAAAGTGCTTTGGCATCAGCTACGCTATCCCCCCCCCCCCCGATTTCTTGTTTTTTCGTTTCGTTCTCTTTCCACCCTTTCTTTGCTGAAGGCAGACGTGACTCAGCGGTGGTCTGGCAGGTAGACCACAGCAGTAGCCTGGCTCAAAAAGTCCAGGAGAACTTTCTCTTCTTGGCCCCGGGAAGAAAATAGTAGGAAGATCACACTGAAGAACTTTTCTACTTTTCTTCCTTTTCTTTTTTTTTTTCCTTATTCAATTTTTCCTTCTTGGTTTTTGTGTTTGTTCTTTTTCTTCTCTTCCTATTTTTTGGCAGAGGAAGAGTCTGGCTGTGGACAGACAAATAAGGAGTGCCTAATTTTGAGGATCCCACCCAGCTCAGCGCCTCACAACCCTTGAGCTGCAGGTGCGGCCTTCGCACCGTGGTGAACAATAACATCACTTCTATCACTCTCAATCTCCCTTCCTGCCCTCCTCCTCACCTGTTCTGCAATTTTATTCTGTTAGCTCCCCTTTCCCCCCTTTTTTTTGCCTTCCTTTCTCTTTCTTTCTTTCTTTTGCTTTTCTCCTCCTCTCCCCATTTTTATGTTTCCTCTTCTTTGTTTTCCTTTCTTCTTGCTTCTCTTTGCCTGCTGTAATCCTTCTCCTCCTCCTGACCCCATACCAAGAGGCCTCTTCATCGCCTAAACTCTGAGACAAAGTAACTTGAAGCAAAGGAGGAAGTGAGAAGGAAAAAAGCGCACAAGGAAGTGAACAAGAAGAAAGCACACATGAGGAGGCACCAAAAGAAAAATTCAGGCACCATGAATAACCAAATGAGAGCAACTCCTCCAAGGGACCATGAGGCAATTTTAAAGAAGACTCCTCCTATAAAGAATGAATGGGGTTGACAGAAAGGAAATTAAAAATATGGATGATTAAGACAATAAAGGGAGGCAGCACCTGTGGCTCAAGGAGTAGGGTGCCAACCCCATATACCAGGGGTGGCAGGTTCGAGCCCAGCCATGGCCCTGGCCAAAACTGCAAAAAAAAAGACTATAAAGGGATTGGAAGAGAAAATGGAAAGACAGAAGCAAAAGTCAGATGAGAGATATGTAGACTATAGAAAAGATGTGGATGAGCTTAAACAAATGAAGGAGTAATCAGGGAATGTAAAGAAGCTGTAGAAAGCATCAAAAATAGATTAGACCATGGAGAAGAAAGAACATCAGAGTTAGACAATAAAGTCTTTGAGTAACACAAGTAGTAACAGAGTCAGAAAAGAAGAGAGAGAGAAAGCAGAGCAGGTGCTTAGAGAACTACGAGATGCCATGAAGCATTCAAACATATGAATAATAGGAATCCCTGAAAGGGAAGATTATCCCAAAGGTACGGATGCCCTACTGGAGACTATCATAAATGAAAACTTCCCAAGTTTTACTAAAGATACTCACACACTCCTTTCAGATGGACATTCAACCCTGGGTCATCTCAACAGAACCTCTCCAAGACACATTGTAATGAACCTGTCCAAAGTCAACATGAAGGAGAAAATCCTGCAAGCAGCTAGGAATAAGCGCCAATTGACATACAAGGGCAGTACCATTAGGGTAACAACAGACTTTTCAATTGAAACCTTCCAAGCCAGGAGAGCATGGTCATTCACCTTCAACAACCTAAACAAAATACTTTTCAACCTAGAATCCTATATCCTGCCAAACCTAGCTTCACAATTGATAGAGAAATCAAATCATTAGCAGATGTACAAGCACTGAGGAAATTCGTCATATCAAGACCAGCTCTACAGGAAATACTAAGACTTATTCTCAATACTGAACACCACAATGAACCACCACCAAAGTAAACATCTAGAAGCCAAAAGCCAGAATTTAGCTTCTACAATGGCACAAAGGATTAAACTACACAACAAACTACCTTACAATAAGATAAATAGAGTTCTACCACAACTACTGTTACTTTCAATAAATGTCAATGGATTGAATTCCTCACGGAAGAGACACAGGCTGGCCAATTAGATGACAAAAACACAAGCCATCCACATGCTGTCTCCAGGAGACACCCCTAGCCCTAAAGGACAAATCAAGACTCAGGGTTATGGGGTGGAAAACAATTTATCAAGCAAATGTAAATCAGAAGAAAGAGGAGTTGCAATCTTATTCTTAGATACAGTTGGATTCAAAGCTTCTTTATTTAAGAAAGACAAAGATGAACACTTCATACTGGTCAAAGGAACAATACAACAAGAAGACATCTCAATACTAAACATTTATGCACCTAACTTAAATGCTCCCAGATTTATGAAACAGACCTTGAGGGGTCTGAGCAATAGGATATCCCATAACACCTTAATAGTCGTGGACTTCAACATTCCTCTGACAGAACTGGACAGATCCTCTAAACTGAAACTAAACAAGGATACAAAAGACTTAAACGTGCCCCTGGATCAAATGGGATTAATAGACATATACAGAACACACCATCCCAAAGTAAAAGAATATATTTTTTTCTCATCGGCTCATGGCACATACTCCAAAGTAGATCACATGCTAGTATACAAATCAAACCTCAGAAAAATTAAAGAAATAGAAATTATACCTTGTCTCTTCTCAGACTACAAGGCCATAATGGTGAAGTTCAACTCCAACAAAATTGTTCATCCCCATACAAAGTCTTAGAGACTAAACTTTATTCTGAATGATAGTTGAATTCAGGAAGAGACAAAAGAAGAACTTGTTAATTTCCTCAAACACAACAACAATGAAGACACAAGTTACCAAAACTTCTGGGATACAGCAAAAGCAGTCCTGAGAGGAAAATGTATTGCACTAGATGCCTATCTTTTGAAAAACAGAAAGTGAACACATCAGCACATTAACAAACCATCTTATGGAGCTGGAAAAACAAGAACAATTTAACCCTAAACCCAGCAAAAGAAAAGAAATAGCCAAAATTAAATCAGAGATTAATGAAATTTAAAGCAAAAAAAAAAAATTATTCAAAAAATTAATGAAACAAAAAGTTGGGTTTTTAAAAAAATAAATAAAATAGATAACCCCTTAGCCAGACTTACTAGAAACAGAAAAGTAAAATCTCTAGTAACCTCAATCAGGAATGATAAAGGGAAAATTAACAACAGATGCCACAGAGATACAAGAGATTGTCTCTGAATACTACAAGAAATTCTATGCCCAGAAATTTAACAATGTAGAGGAAATGGATCAATACTTGGAATCACACCCCCTCCCTAGACTTAAACAAGATGAAATAGACCTTCTAAACAGACCAATTTCAAGCACTGAGATCAAAGAAACAATAAAATTTCCCTGGTCCAGATGGCTTCATACCAGAATCCTATCAAACCTTCAAAGAAAAGCTTATACCCATACTGCAGAAATTATTCCAAAAAAATTGAGGAGGAAGGAATTTTCCCTAACACATTCTATGAAGCAAACATCACCCTCATACCAAAACCAGGAAAAGACCCAACTAAAAAGGAGAACTTCAGACCAATTTCACTCATGAATATAGATGCAAAAATTATTAATAAAATCCTAGCAAATAGATCACAACTTATCATTAAAGAAGTCATACATCATGATTAAGTAGGTTTCATCCCATGGATGCAAGGCTGGTTTAACATACACAAGTCCATAATCATAATTCACCATATCAACAGAAGCAAAAACAAAGCCCATATGATCCTCTCAATAGATGCAGAAAAAGGGTTCGATAAAATCCAGCATCCTTTTCTAACTAGAACACTGAAGAGTACAGGCATTGGCAGCACATTCCTTAAACTGATCAAAGTGATCTATGACAAACTCACAGCTAGTATTATACTGAATAGAGTAAAACTGGAAGCTTTTGCACTCAGGACTGGAACAAGACAAGGTTGTCCTCTATCACCACTACTATTCAACATAGTGCTGGAAGTTCTAGCCAATACAATCAGGCAAGAGAAGGAAATAAAGGGCATCCAAATCAGGGCAGAGGAAGGTAAAGTCTCCCTCTTTGCTGACAATATGATCTTATACTTAGAGAACCCCAAAGACTCAACCACAAGACTCCTGGAAGTGATCAAAAAATACAGTAATGTCTCAGAATATAAAAGCAATGTCCATAAATCAGTAGGCTTTGTATATGCCAATAACAGCCAAGATGAGAAGGAAATCAAGGACACAATACCCTCTGAGTAGCTCCAAAGAAAATGAAATATCTGGGAATATACCTAACAAAAGAGGTGAAGGACCTCTATAAAGAAAATTATGAAACCCTAAGAAAAGAAATAGCAGGAGATATTAACAAACGAAAGAACTTACCATACTATACTTATGGCTGGGAAGAATCAACATTAATAAAATGTCTATATTTTCCAAAGCAATCTACAGATTCAATACTATCCCTATTAAAATACCAACATCATACTTTCAAGTTGTGGAAAAAATAATTCTTCATTTTGTATGGAACCAGAAAAACCCCCATGTAGCCAAGGCAATTCTTAGTAATAAAAACAAAGCCAGGAGCATCACCCTACCAGACTTTAGGCTGTCCTACAAGGCCATATTGATCAAAACAGCATGATATTGGCACAAAAACAGACACAGACATTTGGAACTGAATAGAAAACCATGAGATGAAACTGACCTCTTACAGCCACCTACTCTTTGATAAACCAAACAAGAGCATACACTGGGGGAAAGACTCCCTATTCAATAAATGGTGCTGGAAGAACTGGATATCCACATGTAAAAGACTGAAACTGCACCCGCACCTTTCTACACTCACAAAAATTGATTCAAGATGGATAAAAGACCTAAATGTAAGGCATGAAACAATTAAAATCCTTAAAGAAAGTGTGGGGAAAATGCTGGAAGCTATCAGCCTGGGGAAGAACTTTATGGGGAAGACTTCCATGGCAATTGCAGCAACAACAAAAATAAGCAAATGGGACTTAATGAAACTGAAAAGCTTCTGTACAGCTAAGGAGACAACAACCAAAGCAAAGAGACAACCTACACAATGAGAAAGGACATTTGCATATTTTAAGTCACACAAAAGCTTGATAACTAGGATCTATAAATAACTGAAATTAATAAACATAAAAAGAGCCACCAATCCCTTAGATCACTGGGCAAGAGATGAATAGAACCTTCTCTAAAGAAGACAGATAAATGGCTAACAAACATATGAAAAAATGCTCATAATCCCTATTAGAGAAATGCAAATCAAAACCACCCTGAGATGTCATCTAACCCCAGTGAGGATGGCTCACATTACACAATCTCTAAACTGCAGATGCTGGCACAGATGTGGAGAGAAGGGAAAACTTTTACACTGCTGGTGGGACTGCAAACTAATACAACCTTTTTGGAAGGCAGTGTGGAGAACCGTCAAAGAACTCAAGCTAGACCTCCCATTTGATCCTGCAATCCCATTACTGGGCATCTACCCAAAAGGGAAAAAATCCTTTTACCACAGGGACACTTGCACTAGACTGGTTATTGCAGCTCAATTTACAATCGCCAAAATGTGGAAACACCCTAAATGCCCACCAACCCAGGAATGGATTAATAAGCTATGGTTTATGTATACCGTGGACTACCTTTCAACCATTAGAAAACTGGAGACTTACAGCCTTTGTATTAACCTGGATGGAGGTGGAACACATTATTCTTAGTAAAGCATCCCAAGAATGGAGAAGCATGAATCCTATGTACTCCATTCTGAATGATGACAATTGAGTCCTAGTACACTGTGGGGGGTGGGGGATGGGGAGAGCAGAGAAAGGGAAGGAGGGAGGGGGTGGGGGAACAAGGGTGGTGGTACACCTTTTGGGGGCAGGACACAATTATAACAGGGTCCTTCTCTAACAAAAGCAATTAATGTTACTTGGTTCTGTGTACCCTCAATCAATCGCCAACAATAAAAAAAGAAGTCTGAGATTAAAAAATAGTAATGATACGAAAAAAATGATGATGATAAGAAAGCAGGAACCCAGAAAAGAACACAAG
>CAUYRH010044820.1:0-15265 GCA_963574655.1 Perodicticus potto
GAGGCAAGAGACTTGCTTGAGCCCAGGAATTGGAGGTTGCTGTGAGCTGTGATGCCACAGCACTCTATCCAGGGTGACAGCTTGAGGCTCTATCTCAAAGAAAGAAATATTAGCCAGGCATAGTAGACAAGTATAGTCCCAGCTACACAGGAGGCTGAGGCAGGATGATCACTGGAACCTAGGAATATATGAGAATGCAGTGAGCCATAACAATGCTACTGTGCTCTATCGTATCCCAGGCAACTGAGTGAGACCCTGTCTCCAAAAGAAAAAAAAAACAAGAAGAAAGAATCTCACCTTATTTCTATTCAAATACCTTCTAATATGTATTCATTCCCCAAGACCCCTAGCATTATCACTCTGTCTTCTTGGTCAATAAGTTTTTTGTTCACAACACTTAAAACATTACAGGACTTTAGTTACTTATGGCACTTTTTAATAAATCTGTCTCATCTTTTTACTATGTACCTGTTTCAGCAAACTGAAACTCTTGGGTTCAAGCAATCATCCTGCCTCACCTTCCCAGTAGCTGTGGACCACAGGGTACCTGCCACAACTTTTGGCTAGTTTTTTTATTTTTAGTAAGAGACAGGCCATGCTCTTGCTCAGGTTGGTCTCCCAACTTAGGAGGCTCAAGAGATCCTCCCACTTTTGCTCCCCAGAGTGCTAGGATTACAGGCATGAGCCACAGACCCTGGCATATGTACTTACTTAATTTATAATTTGGTTAGCTAACCCCACCCCAATTTTAATGGGTTGAATTGTATTAATTAATTGTATTTAATGTTGAATTGTATTCAACATTACTGATAATCTCTGACATCAAACTGACTGTAAATCTTCCTACACAAAATAAGAAACATTTAGGATCCTTTAAAAGCATTCAGTATATCTTATTTTTAATGTTCTGAAATGTCAAAAGGATATGGAGACCTTTTTTTTTTTGAGTCTCACTATGTCACCCTCGGTAGCGTACCATGGCATCACAGCTCACAGCAACCTCAAACTCTTGGGCTTAAGCGATTTTCTTGCCTCAGCTTCCTAAGTAGCTGGGACTACAGGTGCCCGCCACAACACCTGGTTAGTTTTTGCTGTAGTTTTTATTGTTGTTTAGCAGGCCCAGGCCAGGTTTGAATCCACCAGCCCCAGTGTATGTAGCTGGTGCCCTAGCCACTGAGCTATAGGCACCGAGCCTATTTTTTTTTTTTTTTTTTTTTTTTGAGACAGAGTCTCACTCTGTTGCCCTGGGTAGAGTGTCATGGCATCATTGTAGCTGACAGCAACCTCAAACTCTTGGGTTCAAGCAATCCTTTTGCTTCAGCTTCCCGAGTAGCTAGGACTACAGGTGCCTGCCACAATGCCTGGCTAGTTTTTCTATTTTTAGTAGAGATGGGGTCTCACTCTTGCTCAGGCTGGTCTCCAACTTCTGAGCTATAATCCATCCACCTTGCTCCCAGAGTGCTAGGATAATAGGTATGAACCATTCAGTCCAGCTGATAAAGATATTCTTATCTTTGAAGCCCCAGTGTTCAGTGGGCTCTTTTTTTTTTGAAACAGAGTCTCAAGCTTGTTGCCCTAGGTAGAGTGCCATCACATCACAGCCCACAGCAACCTCAAACTCTTAGATTTAAGCGATTCTCTTGCCTCAGCCTCCGAAGTAGCTGGGGCTACAGACACCAGCCACAACACCCAGCTATTTCTTGGTTGTAGTTGTCATTGTTGTTTGGCCAGGTCCGGGCTGGATTCAAACTTGCCAGCTCTGGTGTGTGTGGCTGGCACCATAACCACTGAGCTATAAGCACAGAGCCAGTGGGCCTTTTTTTATCTGAAATTTCATGTTCTTCAGCTCTTGTGTTATTTTCTTCCATCATTTCTTTATTTTGTCCTTTGATTTTCTATTCATTCTTCAACTCCCCTAAATCATTTATAACTTATTTTTTTCTTATTTTCCATCTACCTTTTTGCAAAACATATTAAGAGTTTTTAACTCTTCTTTTTTTATATTTATTTTTGTTTCTGGTCTCAATAACATTTTTTCTCCAAGAACTCTTCCTTTTTACATAGAAATTAACAAAAATATCATCCCTTTCTTCATCCTTCCCTAACACTACAAGAAAACTGTTGGCTCCTAAAGAGGAATAGCAAGCCATGTTTGTTTGATTTAAATGAACTGTAGGAACAAGTAAACCAAAAAATATTTTGACAACTGGCTGACTTCCAGAGTTAAGATTCTGGTCAAGGATGGGGTACCAGGTGAAGAAAATAACTTAAAAAGCAAGAAAGCCTAAGAGATGTACGATATTCCTGCTTACAAGCATTTTTGCAATTTATTTCTGTTACTTTGAAAATGGCTATGTGTTTTGTTTTTTGAGATAGAGCCTTACTTTATTGCCCTCAGTAGAGTGCCATGGTGTCACAGCTCACAGCAACCTCCAACTCCTGGGCTTAGGCGAGTCTCTTGCCTCAGCTTCCCAAGTAGCTGGGACTACAGGCACCTGCCACAACACCTGGCTATTTTTTGTTGCAATTAGGCCGGGGCCAGGTTCGAACCCGCCACCCTCGGTATACGGGGCCAGTGCCCTACCACTGAGCCACAGGCACCGCCCTGAAATGACTATGTGTTGTTTTAAGTATGACGGTAAGGAGATATGAATGGAGTTAGAAATTCTATATTATGTTTCATTTTAAAGGTCTACAACCTTACTTATATAATAATCATTAAGGTATATAAAACTTAAACACTAACATAGTGAACAAAAAGTAGCCTAGCCATTGGTCACAAAACCAGAGAGATCAGAAAAAGAACCAAATGTTAGTAGTATACCTTAATTTGCTACATTACAGTAACATTTTAAACCAGTAGGAAAGTATACATTTCTCAGTAAGTCCATGGTACAATTAACTAGCCATTTGGAAGAAGAAATGATTCCCTACTACAAATGTCACATCAAATAAATTCCAGATATATTAACAATTTAATTTAAGTTCATAAAAGAACTTAAAGAATCAGAAGAAAAACTAATTAAACATTTTTGTAATCTTTTTTTTTTTTTGAGACAGAGCCTCAAGCTGTCACCCTGGAGAGAGTGCCGTGACATCACAGCTCACAGCAACCTCCAATTCCTGGGCTCAAGCGAGTCTCTTGCCTCCGCCTCCCAAGTAGCTGGGACTGCAGGCGCCCGCCACAATGCCCGGCCATTTTTGGTTGCAGCTGTCATTGTTGTTTAGCGGGCCTGGCTGGATTCGAACCCACCAGCTCAGGTGTACGTGGCTGGCGCCTTAGCCCGCTGAGCCACAAGCGCCGAGCCTAAACATTTTTATAATCTTAAGGGTAGAGAAAACTTTCTAAGCAAGACTTCAAAGGTAAAAACCAAAGAAGAAAAAGACTGCCATAATTAACTATTTCTGCTATTTCCCTTTGCGGGGGAGAGGGGAGCTGTAAACAAAATTAAAATACAAATTATAAAATTACAGCCTGGAAAAAAATAAAGCTCTTTCAAAATATAGAGGGGGAAAAAACCCAGCCACTCCAATAAAAGTTAGCAAAGAATTAAAAAAAACAATTCGCAGGAAAAAAGTTTATGACAAATGCTCAATAAACTTATCACTGAAGAAATGACAAATTTATACTCTGGGTGGCCAAGACAGGTGGATTATTTGAGATCAGGAGTTTGAGATCAGCTCTAAGGAAGAGTGAGACCCCCCCCTCCTCCACTAAAAATAGAAAAACCAGCCCAGCATTGTGGTGAGCACTTGTATTCCCAGCTACTTTAAAACAATTGTGCCTATTAGTTTGATAGTTTTTATATATTATAAATTTACAGTGTTCAGATACTATCCAACTACTTGCATATGTTTAAGCTGGTAGGATTCTACTAAACACCCACAAATGCTTCACATACACTCACTATCACAGTAATTCCATTTTTAGTAGTCCATGGATGTTCATCACTGTATTGTTCCTAATTTTTAAACAAAGCCAAACCAGAAAAGACTAAATGTCTAACCAAAAGAATCACAGTAATATGAAGCCATTAAAACTAACAATATAGGTTCGGCGCCAGTGGTTAGGCCGGCCACATGCACCAGGGCTGGTAGGTTCGAACCTGGACCTGGCCTGCTAAACAAAACAACAACCAAAAAAATAGCCAGGCACTGTGGCAGGCACCCATAGTCCCAGCAACTTGGGAGGCTGAGTCAAGAGAATCGCTTAAGCCCAAGAGGTTGAGGTTGGTGTGAGCTGTGACGCTTCAGCACGCTACCGAGGATGACTCAGTGTCTCCAAAGAAAGAAAAAAGAAAACTAACATTATAATGTAGATCTACAACTAATGATATAAAAAGCAGACTATGATCTTAAGATATTAAACGTTTACAGCCTATAATACAGTTCCATAAACGTGTGAGTATGCACGTGCGCGCATGTGCACAAATAAGAGAGTCACAAAAGATCCTGGGAGAACATACTTTTTGAGACAGAGTCTTACTTTGTCGCTTTGGCAGAGTGCTGTGGCATCACAGCTCACAGCAACCTCCAACTCCTGTGCTTAGGCGATTCTCTTGCCTCAAGCCTCCTAAGTAGCTGGGACTACAGGTGCCCGCCAGAAGGCCCAGCTACGTTTTTTGTTGCAGTTTGGCTGGGGCCAGGTTCCCACCCACCACCCTCAGTATTTGGGGCCAGTGCCCTACCCACTGAGCCACAGGCACTGCCCAGAAAAAATGTCTTTTAAAAAAGTACATGACTTTCGTTCTGTTATATCCCTATCTTAGCTCTGTGACCAGAGAGGCTTACTGCAAACATTTCCTTTTAGAAAACATGATGGATTGTATGGTTTATTTGTATTCTTCCCAAAGAATATCTGTATATATGTATGCACATGCATGCACTTGGGTGAGGGGAATATAGAAAATGGATGAATCTCGAAAGGGGGGCACACGTATGTGCACATGCATGCTTATCACACATGTAGGATGGTAAGAATTCTCAAAATTCTTATTAGATCATTTATCAAGGGTTAAAGTAGAAAACATTTAGAAATTTAAGAAAGGATTAAAGTAAATAATAGTATTTTAAAACCGTATTTTTTTAAAAACATCGATACCACACCATTTTAACTCCCAAGTAATACTCACTGTATTCCACCTTCTTTCTTTTCTTTTTCTCTTTCAATTGTTCTTCCTCCTCCCTGACTGCTCCTTCTTCCTCCCTTGCCTCCTCTCCCAGAGTATCATGAAATACTGGATCTCGATGGGCAGCCTTCCTCTGAAAATGCTTAGTTTTGGATCCCCCTTTGACAAGCACAACTTTTCTTTTCAAACAAGTACAACCAAACATGCAGTCTGGTCGGCGGCAGTGAGCAGGTTGGCGTTTCTCCAACGCTAGACTAGAGCATACACAACCCAGTCGACAGAAGTCATTGTTGCAAGGAGGAGCTCGTTTCCTTATGATTGTGTGAATAGGTTTAGTTTTGAGAGATGCCTAAAATTAGAGTAGAACATCGTAATTCTACTAAATCATCAC
Organism: Perodicticus potto; assembly: GCA_963574655.1. NCBI lineage: Eukaryota > Metazoa > Chordata > Mammalia > Primates > Lorisidae > Perodicticus > Perodicticus potto. The sequence goes on from CAUYRH010044820.1 coordinate 5,521, forward strand.
CCTGTAACGGCAACTACTTAACAGTCATTTACCGGTCTGCCTTCTCCTCTTGAGTACACAGAGTAAAAGGACAAACCATGAATATAATCAGGACCCTGCACAATCTCCCATTCTATTCTAATGTATAGACAAGAGAATGTTCTCATTAATTAGGAGCAAAATTAACAAGATGGGAAAGAGTAAGGGAAAAAAATAAGACCCCTAGGCCAAATCCAGCCAGTTTCATAACTGGAACTCAGCCAGGCTCCTTCATGTACATATTGTATGTGGCACTATAACAACAGATCTGAGTTACTACAAAAGAGTAACTCTGCAAAGCCTAAAATATTTATCTGGCCCTTTACAGAAGAACTTTTCTAGCCCCTGCTCCAGGGTAATTAATGAAAAGGAAACCGGGTTAATATGTGAATAAAAGTTCTTATTAATACTTAAAAATAAAGAAAACAATCTGCATTTAATTCAAACATCTGATGATCTTTGGCTCCAGAATTCAGTCACAGAACTTAAAAATGGAAGGTAAAGTACAGACACTCATGAAAACATTACCAGCATGTTTCTGTGTCGACCACATGCACTGGAGAATGCAAAGATAGTATATCAATGACAAATGAAAATTTTACAGAAGACAAGTCTTTTTCTCCATAAGTTAATTTTTTGGATTTTTTGGGGATTTAGTACTTGTTAAATAGAATTTTCAAATTTGTTTTAACAAGATCAGCAAATGTACTGCTCAGATGCTGTAGAACAAAATTAGAGATTTTCAGACCAGCCAGCTGCCTTTATACAGGTAAGGGACATTATTCAAAAGTCTAACTGTAATGTCTCCCTCTGCTGGCAAGAAGGATCTATAGTTAATCTAGAAGGTAAAGAGCAAACGGGGGAAGATAGCTGCTTTCACCAAGGTAATTAACTGCTGAAAACTAGCTGATGATCCTACCAAAAAGCCCCACTACTATTTCTCCTCACTAACCTCACTCTTTCAGGCTAAGCACGAATATGCTTCTGGAAAATAGCAGATACTTACTTGGGCTGTAAGTAGAGTTGTTAAGGATACATCTGCTCGTTCTTCTGTGATATAGGTCCTTGGTTTTCCTTCCCAAAGTGCACAGTCTTCCAGGTCCATTAGTTTCACCTGAGATTTAGACAAGCCTGGAGGGCGGGTTCCTTGGTGCTGTTGCTGTTGCTGCTGTTGTGCCTGACGTAAACTAATCTGCTTTGGAAATACATTTTCATCTAAAGTTGGCACAACAAAGTTATTCACCTGATTTTCTGAAATGGTGCTTGAAAAATTCTTGGTGACCTTATCTCCTAGAATCATATGAGAGTTTTTCTGCTTTGGTGAAACAGGGTATGGTAAAATGGATTTATAAGATGATTTAGCTCGGCCACTTAAAGTTGTCTGTTTGTTTTGAGACCTTGCCTTTCGAGAGGCAGGGGCTATAGAATGAGGCTTCAAAGAGTAAGAGGTAGAAGGGGAAATGGTAGATTGCTTCTTTAGTACACTATCAAGTGTTCGTACATAGCTGGTACTCTTGGTGGGAAGCTGGTATACCACAGGAGACGTGGGAGCACTGGAAGAGAAACCCATGCTTGTTTCCATCAGCTTGCCTTCGTTTTCCAAGTATTCATCTAGCTTATCACTACAGAAAGCAGAACGGTTTTTCAGTGAACTTTCTGAATTTCCACCTAGAAATAAGACACAAGATACTTATAGAAATCTAGGGCAGATCTTCAGATCTCCAGAAAAACACACTAACAAAGCCAAAAACACTGAGCTACAAAATTGCTAAATTTTCTAAATTATCCCTCCTCAGAAAGAAGAAAAAAGTAGAAAACCAAGTGAAAAATTTGAGTCTCAGAGACTAATTACATTAAAATCTGTTCTCCAATCTCAGGTACCAACTACATTAAAATCCATTCTCAGAAAGTATGTCTTACCCTAAAAGTATCAAATTGCAATTCTTAGATTGCCTTTTTTTTTTTTTGGCAGTTCAACCGAGGCCAGATTTGAACCCACCACCTTCGGTATATAGGGCTGGCGCCCTACTTGATGAGCCACAGGAGCCACCCCAAATTGCAATTCTTATTGAGCACTAATTTTTGTAAAGTGATAACAATAGTAATTAACTTAAGAGTCTTCAACCTTTGAAAACAAAATTTTAACTACTGAGAGCAGAGAGAAGTAAAAATGTAATAGCAAAAAATAAAATTAAATCACAACAGAACTAAACAGAATGCCAAAGCAATATCTAAGTGATTGGCCTACCTGGAGTTTAAAAAAAACACCAGGGAAGAAGGAAGACCAATGTACAATTGAGTTTTTATAAAAAAAAATTAACTTTAGCAGAAAGACACGCATTACATTGTTGTAACACTGAGCAGTGATTCAAAGGAAAACAATTGGAACAAGTGGCAAATTTGTCTAATTAAAGTGTAAACTGCAAATAAATGCAATAAGAAAAGAAGGACACTAACAAAGGAGACCAATACGTACACAAATGCCTGCACTGAAAGTTTACTTTGAAGTATACAGTTCGAAAATAATGCTTGAGAATGATGCTTTTTTTAACTGTCAGAATAAGAGAAATACAGGTAAAAAGGTTGAAGGGATTATTTAAGCCTGGCATGATTAAGGATTAAACCCCACGGTTCTGGCTATAGGAAAACCAGTAGCAGATAAAAATCAGTAAGACAATTGTTTTCCATAGATTTTAAAGTATAGAGAGAAGAAATGAAGAAAAACCACCAAGATTTATTTTTTAAAAATATTGGCTGTATGTTTCAGATGACGTTCAGAATTGTTTTAAAAAAAGCAAAAAACTGGGCAATGCCTGTGGCTCAAAGGAGTAGGGTGCCGGCCCCATATACCGGAGGTGGTGCGTTCAAACCCAGCCCTAGCCAAAAAAAAAAAGGCAAAAAACAAATAACAAATTACCTTCATTCCTAGATGCAGAAGCACTGTGAAACTTTCCTCTCCATCCCTTTATCTTGGTGAAGTCATTGGTTTTCCCTGTCCTAGAAACAAAGGGAAATCCACCATCTATAAAAGAAAAAAAGATGACCAAAATTCTAGCAAGTCAATATTATGAATCTATTTAATCAGTAAGATGTTATTTAAAAAGTATAAATGACTTATCAGTATTATGCCAACAGATAAAAGAGCTACCTTAGAATATCCTTTATCTCTATAATAAAAGTAGCTTTTTATGCATACCAAAAATAACCTAAAGAAAAACAGCGTTTAACCTTACAAATGCTACACACTCACCAGGAGAAGCAGGGTTGGTTCCCGTAAGGTTCCAAAAAGGAAGGCTAGTAGCTGGAGCCAAAGGTAGCTGTACTCCCAAGTATTTAAGATCAATGCTCATTGTCGGATCCACTGAATTCAATTTTAAGCCGACTAAAAGAAAAAAAAGGACCATAAATCGTATTTTCTCCTTCATTATTTAAACATTTGAGTGCAGGGGAGTCAATAAAGAAGATAGTGGGCAGCAAAAATAATGAAATTAAAAATAAACGGTAGCAGAGCCACATCATAAAGTGGTTCCATAAACCACACCTTCTGTTACTACATTCGTGTCACCCTCTCTTTGACTGGGAGCAGGGTCTGTGATGTGTTGCTAACCAATGCAATGCAATGGATCAAATGGAATTGGGACGCACATGATTACACATATGCGATAACCTAAGAGTACAGCATCCATCTTACAAGAGTTGCAAGGAAATAAATTTTGCTAACAAGCCGAGAAAAAGGGCAGTGGGGCTCAATGAGTAGGGCACCAGCCCCATATACCAAGGGTAGTGGGTTTGAACCCGGCCCTGGTCAAACTGCAACAAAAAAATACCCGGGCGTTCTGGCAGGTGCCTGTAGTGCCAGCTACTCAGGAGGCTGAGGCAAGAGAATTGCCTAAGCCCAAGGGCTGGAGGTTGCTATGAGCTGTGACGCCACAGAATTCTACCAAAAGCAACAGAGTGAGACTCTGTCTCTTAAAAAAAAAAAAAAGGCTCGTGCTTGTGGCTCAAGCGGCTAAGGCACCAACCACATATACCTGAGCTGGTGGGTTTGAATCCAGCCTGGGCCCGCCAAACAACGACAGCTGCAACCAAAAAATAGCCAGGCATTGTGGCGGGCGCCTGTAGTCCCAGCTAATTGGGAGGCAGAAGCAGGAGACTCGCTTGAGCCCAGAAGTTGGAGGTTGCTATGAGCTGTGATGCTACGGCACTCTACCCAGGGCGACAGCTTGAGGTTCTGTCTCAAAAAGGAAAAAAAAAAAAAAAAGCTGAGGAAAACTGGAAGAGGATACTTCTCCAGCAAAGTCTCCAATGAGAAACTAAGCCTCATCAAGATCTGGATTGCAGCCTTGTGAGATCCTAAGCTGAGGAATCCCCAGACCATGTTCAGACTGCTAAATAAATGTACTAAGTTCCGAAGTATATAGCAACTTCATTAACAATCCATAACTAATACATTAACAGCATAATTTGCATCTTTTATGATTTAACACATGGTGGTTCACAGATTTTCTAGGGTCTCTTAACACAAAGTTACCTCAGACTGAGCACCTGACCTGATTATAGCTGCTGATTCTTTAATTATTATTAATGATACTTATTATTAATTGATTATCCTTTTCTTTTTTAAGAGACAGGGTCTCATCTCCCTCAGTTACTGGGAGTACAGGAGTGCATCACCACGCCAGGCTGACTTTTTCTTTTTAGTAGAGACAAGGTTTTTTCTTGCTGAGGCTGTAACTGAACTTCTGAAGTTAAGCAATCCTCCCACCTCGGCCGCCCACAGTGCTAGGATTACAGGGATGAGCCATCACACCCTGAGCCTATCAATATCCTGACGTCTTTATTTAAGGGGAAGTTTTTGGCAAAGTATTTAACTTAAATCTTAACAAAATTGAAGCCATAGAGTTCAAAGTATTAAGTATTATAGTAAAAACATTAAGTCCCAGGTATAGGTTCCAATAGAAAGTTCAGAGTGCTAGTTCCCTAAAATGTGAAAACATTAGGTAAGTTATGAGCCACACATTCTTTTTTTTTTTTTGAGACAGAGTCTCACTATGTCACCCTTGGTAGGGTGCCGTGGCGTCACAGTTCACAGTAACCTCAAACTCTTGGGCTTAGGGGATTCTCTTGCCTCAACCTCCCAAGTAGCTGGGGCTACAGGCACCTGCCACAATGCCTGGCTATTTTAGTTGTTATTGTTGTTTTGGTTGAGGTTATCATTATTGTTTAGCAGGCCCAGGCTGAGCTCAAACCCTCCAGCCTTGGTGTATATGGCTGGCGCCCTACTCACTGTGCTACAGGCGCCAAGTCTAGTTTTTCGTTATTGTTGTCATTGTTCTTTAGCTGGCTCAGGTCGGCCTGGCTTGGAACCTGTCAGCCTCAGGTGTATGTGACTAGTTCCCTACCCACTGAGCTACAGGTGCATCCCCATGAGCCACAAATTCTTATGGCTAATTTGTGTGTCCTCTACATAGATTCTATCTGAACAAAAGATGGCAAACTGGGCATACACCTATAGTCCTAGCTATTCAGGGGACAAAGACAAAAGAATCACTTGATCCCATGAGTTCAAAGCCTGGCTGGGCAAAAGATCAAGACTCCAACAATAATAAAGAGGGGTGGACATAGTGACTCATATCTAGAATCTGGAAGGAGAATCATTTGAGGCCAGGAGTGTGAGACCAGCCCAAGCAACACAATGACACTCCATCTCTACAAAAAAGTAAGAAAAATGAGCCAGGCATGGTGGCACTAGCCAGGAATCCCAGCTACTTGGGAGGCTAAGGCAGGAGGATTGTTTGAGATGAGGAGTGTGGGGGTTGCAGTGAGCTTTGATAACACTATCATAGCAATGGTCAACAAAGTGAGGCCCTGTCTCAAGGAAAAAAACATGAGTATTCTACTTCAGTTTGCAATTCTTGTACTTTAAAATAAATACTTTTAATATATTTGCTGTATGTAAACACATAAGTTTGATTTAAGCCTCAATCAAAACATTCTTTCTGGCTCAGCACAGTGGTTACCACAGTGGCCACATGCACCGAGGCTGGTGGGTTCGAACTCAGCCTGGGCCAGCTAAACATCAATGACAACTATAACAAAAAAAAAAAAATAGCTGGGCGCTGTGGCGGGCACCTATAATCCCAGCTACTTGGAAGGCTGAGGCAAGAGAATCGCTTAAGCCCAAGAGCTGGAGGTTCCTGTGAGCTGTAACACCATAGCACTCTACCAAGGGCAATGTAATGAGACTCTGTTTAAAAAAAAAAAATTCTTTCCTCATGTTCTCAATCAACTATAAGTAGTCTCTCAGTTCCAAACATCTGACATACATACAACTTGTGCTTATTAAAAGGCTATCATACTAAGTCCCTGACACACACATGGCTTACACTTAAAAATGGAAGCTACTACATGTAACAAGTAGATGTGCTTGTCCAACTTACATAAAAATTCAACTTAAGAACAAATCTACAGAAGCTAAATCATTCATAACCCAAGGACTGCCTATAGGGAAAACGTAAGATTATCAATCAAAATAATTGGTATCTTATCTCATCTTTACTATTTAACTGTATGACTTGAGCTAAATTTCTGACTTTTTTTTTCCCCCCTGAGACAGACTCTCAAACTATCATCCTGGGTAGAGTGCCATGGTGTCACAGCTCACAGCAACCTCCAACTCTTGGGCTTAAGCGATTCTCTTGCCTTAGCCTCCCAAGTAGCTGGGACTACAGGCACCCATCACAACGCCCATCTATTCTTTGGTTGCAGATGTCATTGTTGTTTGGTTGGCCCGGGCTAGATTCAAACCTGCCAGCTCCAGTGTATGTGGCTGGCACCCTAGCCACTGAGCTACAAGCGCCAAGCCAAATTTCTGACTTTTACTTTCCTCAACAATAAAATGAACATGAATCCATCACACTGGGTTGTATACTTTGAGAATAACTGACTTTTAGAAATTACTATCAGGTATGTAAGCCCTATAAGAGATAAACAAAACAAAAAGAAACAGACCTAAAAAGCCCAAGACAACCTGGTAAAACTATTGAAAATATAATTCCAAGTTAGAATAAGCAAGAATTAAGGGGGACAATGGGGAAAGAGGCCACAGGTTGGAAACAGAAACTCTACAGCAGAAATTCAAATGAGAAATGAATCCTAAACAAAAATGAAAGACTATAGTGCTCAAAAGAAAAATATTATTATTATTTTTTTTTTTTGATAGAGACAGAGTCTCACTTTATTGCCCTCTGTAGAGTGCCGTAGCGTCACACAGCTCACAGTAACCTCCAACTTCTGGGCTTAGGAGATTCTCTTGCCTCAGCCTCCTGAGTAGCTGGGACTACAGGCGCCCTCCACAACGCCCGGCTATTTTTTTGTTTTGCAGTTCAACTGAGGCTGGATTTTGAACCCGCCACCTTCGGTATATGGGGCCGGTGCCCTACTCACTGAGTCACAGGCGCCACCCAAAAATATTATTTATTATTGACAAAAACTGCTTAGAAACAGCTAGGTGTGATGGCTCATGCTTATAATCGCAACACTCTTGACAGGAGTGTCAAAGTGAAATGTCAGCGGTATCAACTATCAAACTTAGTACTTAAGGAAATGGGACATTTCATACTTAAGAACCGAATACAATCAGTTTAACCACCAGACAAATCCCATCTACGGGACATTTACAAAAATACTTGACTAATACTCTCCAAAATTGTCATTAAAAATAAAGTCCACGGCCAGGTGCAGTGGCACACACCTGTAATCCTAGCACTCTGAGAGGCTGAGGCAGCTGGATTACTTGAGCTCACTGGTTTAAGACCAGCCTAAGGAAAAGCGAAACTCTGCTTTTGCTGAGGCAAGAGGATTGCTTGAGCCTGAGTTGGAGGTTGCCGTGAGCTATGACGCCACGCACTCTACCAGGGCCACAGCTTAAGACTCTGTCTCAAAAAAATAAATAAAGTCCAAGGCCAGGATGTCGGCTCACACCTGTAATCCTAGCACTCTGAGAGGCCAAGCAAGGCAGGAGGATTGCTCAAGTTCAGGAATTCCAGACCAGCCTGAGCAAGTGCAAGACCCCATCTATACTAAAAATAGAAAAACTGGCCAGATGTGGCAGGCCCCTGGAGCTACTAGGGAGCCTGAGGCAAGAAGATTGCTCAAGCCCAGAAGTTTGAGGTTACTGTGAGCTATGATGCCAATGCAACAGAGTAAGACATTACCTCAAAAAAATAAATAAACAAATAATAAAGTCTGAGAAACTGTCACAACCAGGAGGATCCTAAGGAGACATGACTACTAAATATGTTACGGTATACTGAATGGTGTCCTAGAACAAAAAAAGAACATTAGGTAAGAACACTGCAGCTCAGTGGCTAGGCTAGAGTGCCAGACACATATACTCCAGCTGGCAGGTTCAAACCCATTCCAGGCCCGCCAAACAACAATGACAACTACAACCAAAAAATAGCTGGGTGTTGTGGCAGGCGCCTGTAGTCCCAGCTACTTGGGAGTCTGAGGCAAGAGAATCACTTAAGCCCAAGAGTTGGAGGTTGCTGTGAGCTGTGACGCCTCAGCACTCTTCCAAGGGAAACATGACGACACTCTGTCTCAAACAAACAAACAAACAAACAAAAAAACTACTAAGGTAACCCAAATAAACTATGGACTTTAATAATAATGCACAAAATAGCCGGGCGTTGTGGCGGGCACCTGTAGTCCCAGCTACTCAGGAGGCTGAGGCAAGAGAATCGCCTAAGCCCAAGAGCTGGAGGTTGCTGAGAGATATGACTCCACGGCACTCTACCAAGGGTGATAGAGTGAGACTCTGTTTCTACAAAAAAAAAAAAAAAAACTTTAAAATTTGGGCATACCTGTGGCTCAAAGGAGTAGGGCGCTGGCCCCATAAGCCAGAGGTGGTAGGTTCAAACTCAGCCCCGGCCCAAAAAAAAAAAAAAAAAAAACTGCAATAATAATGCACAAATATTAGTTTACTAATTGTAACAAATGGATACACTAAAAGTTAGATGTTAATAAAATAAAGTAGGTTTGAAGTACATAGGAACTCTCTGTACTATGTTTCTAATTACCTGTAATTAAAACTATTCTAAAGCATAAAATCTGTTTTGAAAATTGACACAGAATTGAACTGGTAGTGGAGAGAAACAGCGGCTCACACCTTGGCAGGGCAAGGTGGGAGAACTGCTTGATAACAAAAGTTTAACAAGAAACAAGACCTCATATCTACTACATATATATCATATATATTTTTAAATTAAGACAGAGTCTCACTTTGTCACCCTTGGCAGAGTGCTGTGGTATCACAGCTCACAGCAACCTCACAACTCTTGGGCTCAAGCAATTCTCTTGCCTAAGCCTTTCTAGTAGCTGGGAATACAGGTGCCCGCCACAACGCCTGGCTATTTTTTTTGTTTAGCAGGCCTGGTCTGGGTTCGAACCCACTGGTCCCAAAGCATGTGGCCGACGCCCTAACCATGAAGTTACAGGCGCCCTGCCTAGAAAATGTTTTAAAAATTATCCAGGTGTGGGCTCGGCGCCTGTAGCTCGACGGGCTGAGGCGCCAGCCACGTACACCTGAGCTGGCAGGTTCGAATCCAGCCCGGGCCGCCAAACAACAATGATGGCTGCAACCAAAAAATGGCCGGGCGTTGTGGCGGGCGCCTGTAGTCCCAGCTACTTGGGAGGCGGAGGCAAGAGACTCGCTTGAGCCCAG
>CAUYRH010044824.1:0-32197 GCA_963574655.1 Perodicticus potto
GTGGCATCACAGCTCACAGCAACCTCCAATTCCTGGGCTCATGCGAGTCTCCTGCCTCTGCCTCCCAAGTAGCTGGGACTGCAGGCGCCCGCCACAACACCCGGCCATTTTTTGGTTGCAGCCGTCATTGTTGTTTGGCGGGCCCAGGCTGGATTCGAACCCGTCAGCTCAGGTGTACGTGGCTGGCGCCTTAGCCCATTGAGTCACAGGCGCCGAGCCCTGACAGTGAATTATTACAACATCTTTATCCAAGGATGGCCTATGAAGTTTACAATATTACCACAGACGCATCATGTTTATGAAACAAAAGAATGGCACAAACAGAAGAACTATATACTAAGAATTTTTGAAATAAAAGATTGTATCATCATTATTTTTAGGAAGGTGGTGTGCCCAAGGTTACACACTTAGCCATTGTCTAGTACTGGGACAAAAACCTCTTCATGTCCACCTCTTGAGCCAGTGCTAATTGTTTCACCTGGAAGGCACTATGTACTCTCTGTGGGATCTGGGCACCTCTATAGTCACATGTGGCTCTGTTCAAGTGCAAGGGCTTGCTGTACCAGTCCATCTGACTGTCGGGTCCAGCTCAAGTCTAAACTAGAATCAGCGTAACACCAACAGTGTAGCAGCAACAACAAAATAATAAAATAAATGGCGGAAATATCTCAAAGGCATAAAAGTTCCCTTAAACTGATTATCAAGGGAAGGAAAGGGAGGGTTCCATAGTTAAAGAAGCAAATGTCCACCAGCAGGAACCTAAAACTCATTATCATTCTGTATTTTCTTTTTTTTCTTGACTAAAAAGCTTTTCTATCCTTCCCCTTCCTTCTCGATCAAAAGAATAGCCCCAAAATAATCACAAACTTTACAAGTAGCAAGCCTTCACTTCAAAATAATATGTAAAAATAAAAACTCAAAAACACATAGTGGTTGGAAAACAGCTTTGTATGGAGGCAGGGCAAGTTTTCTGTTAAGAGAGGCTAATTTTGTAAGATTGGGAAGAGAGAGAGATGAGAGGCAGAAAGGGTGGGAGCACAGATGAAGGGGAGGTGGGAGAGGAGGGGATCAAGGAGGAAGAATTGCTGGCTTTAAAAAGCAACATTGTCCAGAGAGGTGAAAGGGAACAGATGGCCGTGGAGAATGTGGCCCTCAAAGCCCCAAAGAAAGGGGCGATGCTGACAGATCTTGCTGTTTCCCATTGACGCCTGAATGTTCTGGTGTGGGGAGCTGAGGCCAGCTCAAGGGACAGACCTCTGTTCCCAGCAGCTCACTGGGGCATTGGCGCTAAGGCTCACTGAGAAAAAGAGCAGGTGGGGGTGGTGGGGGCAGGGGTTGGGGGAGAAGCAGCTGTGGCCACAGAGGGAAAGGATAGTGGGCAGCAGCGGGGATGTGCGGGCTTCCACAGCCTTCTCTTCTAGTTGGCCTGGGAAGGTCAGCCCAGGGTGTTCTTCGCTCTGGCAGAGGTGAAGGAAAGGACAGGAGCCAGGGCCCAAAGTCTCAGCATCCTCCCTTCAAAACCTACTGGGGGAGGCATGTCTGGGATAAAATAAATACCTTGGGACAGGGAAATGAAGAAAATGTTCCAAATGCTTTTAGAGGATTGAGACCTTCAAACTACAATAAACAAGAAATCTGGGTCTTCGAAAAAGGTCAGAGAATTCTGCCAAGCAAATCTTACACTACTTCAGGAGTCTCAGGGCAGATGATTTGCTGAGGAAAACACAAAAATAAGTTGATGGCAAACTCAGGAAGGAATCTAATCTAAGAGGTATTCTCAAGAGGCTGAGTCAGTCCCCAGGGAGGTGCAGGATTCAAAGTGGGCTTGAGCAGCACATGGGACGAGAGGAGGGACAGAGAGCTCTTTGGTGCCCAGGCTGTGTGTATGTATGTATGTGGGCTAAACAAGGGTTGAGATTCTTGTGGGCTGGTGACCTGTAGTGTGCCACACGGCAGGATTGTTACTGGAGACTCACAAGTCATCACAATGCAGCACTAGGACCGGAACATCTGGCTAGCCAAGGGACCTAGCCTTCCAGGAGGGGAAAGCCCGATAACCCTGCAGATGGAAGGCTGGAGAATGAGGGAAGGATAGGGATGGTGTGTAGAAGCAGCGATTACAAAGGGGCTCATAAACTTCAAGGCACACAGATGCAATCAGTGTAATTTCCTCAATATAACTTTGATCAGAAAAATTATTGTTCGCACGGACATCTTGACCTCTCTCTACATCCTCCAGAAGATAATGATAAAATTTAGCCCTATTCCTGCCCACTAAGGAGGGAGCCACATTATTCCTGGCTAATTGTCCAGTCAGCCAGCCCATGGAAACCACAGGAACTAAAATCATATTCCCTCTTTTTCCCTGGCTCTGACAATGGCAGCGACTTGAACTCAGGGCTGAAGGTCTTGACACAGTGGGGTACAGGTTTGGAAAAACAGATCCCTTATCAGAATAACCATTTGGAAACATTCCCACACATGTCAGACCCCCATAAACATCTTTCATCTAACCCTCTGTGGGAGACAAGGAAGTAAAAGGGGGCTCTAAACACAGTCACTGACCTGGCAAATTCACCTTCACCTGCCTCTATTTCCATGTGAGAGGGGATGCCACAATGGTCACCAACCCCACATGGTGCACTGTACACACATTTGAGTTACTGAGAAAATTCCCATGGAGCGGCAGAGTAAAAAAAGATCATCGGAGATAAAAGACTTTGCCTTTCATTTCCCTGTTTCATCCAAATTGCTCCGCAGGGCTTTAGATTTAGAAGCTCCACTAATCAACCTTATAAACTGCAGCCCAGCCATTGCATAGAAATCACTTTGTATAGCTCCTGAGTGAAACTACCCTGAGGGACAGAAGATGCCCAAGGCTTTAACAATCACAAGAGAACACAGCCCCTGTATGAGAAGACAAGCACACTTTGACATCCCAATTGAAACTCCAGGCTGAGTCCAACACAGAAGAATGTAATTACCTTTCCTAGTTTGACGGTGCCCTAAAGAAATTGAAGAAGTGGAATACCTATTAGGTCCCACTAATCCTCCTCCTAAATTCAAAGCAGGGCTAGTCCCTGGAATTCATTTCTGAGTGTTCTTCCTCTCCACTATTGTTAAACAGCTCAATTGATAAGTGCCTCCAGCTAATAATGCTTTCTACTGAGCTCACCCCTCCTCTTTCCCAGCGGCTCAAAGCACTTTACAAATATCACCTCATTATTCTTTATAACACTCAAGTGAGCCTGATAGGTGGAGAGGTTCATTATCTTCTTCTTACCAATAGGGGAAACAGACAAAGGAAGAAGTGACTCGCTGAAGCCAACAAAGCAGAGGCAGAACTGGAACTAAAGCCTCGCCGTTCCCCTGACTCCAAATGTGCACATGTCCCACGTCAGCTTGTAAAGGCGTACTGCTGACAGGGCAGGATTTCCTTGCTGTGGGCTGTGTTGTAATCAACAGGTTTGCAGGACTGGGGCACCGGCTGGAGGGGAAAGGGCATGGGTCAAGATGGATAGGTCCCACTCGAATGGTTTTAACTAGTTCGGATATTTCTTCAGCTCCGAGTCTTAGTGCCTTCCTTAGAAAATGAGGTGGTTGAAGGCTCTTTCAGGTTCTTTCCAACACTTAGATAATTGGTGAAATGAGAGTTTCAAAAGAGGGGTTCTATTTTTTGCTAGCCCCTCATGACCATCTGGAGCTCATTCCTCTTGTGAGCCTGAAATAGTATCGTGTCTCTTCACAGAGTGCCCTATGTCATCCACTGTCCACCCCATGGGGATCAAATCGTCAATTCAACTTGGCAAATGGGAGAGATGACCCTGGGGCATTGAGGCCAAGGACTAAAGAGAGGCAGGAGTAGGCAAGGGAGCAGGAAGATAGAAGATTAGAAGGGTTGTAATAGGAAACACTGGCAAACAACGTCTTGAGCTGTGTCTCCTTCCTAACTAGGGGCATTCTCTACATCCAAGTAACTTAGGACAGACAAGTCTTCTAAGGCATAAGAGGGCCCCAAAGAAACAAGGTTTGCTTTGGTTTTTCCAAATATAGGATTCACCTGCCAACCCCAAAACCCATGTGAACAATGCCCCAAGTACCTTGCAATGGTGTTTTTCCATTTAAGCAGAATTTCATTTTAATGAAATAACATCAATGTGCCTTCCTCAAGTTAATTAAAACAGGATTATACAGGTGACTTCATAGTTTATAATTTGTGTTGCTTGAGCCAGATAAGCCTGAACCCTTAGAAAATCTGCAGCATTTCATCTCTCTTCTGATCTTCGACACTTTCTTCTCCTTAATGATGCTTTGTTACTCCCAATTTGCCACAAAGAGAATTGCAGAGAGAACATTTAGTAAAATCAACATTTGTTTGTAGGAGAATCAGCCCCCACAACCAGAATAATGACCTTGGAAAGAGTTTTGGGTGATGGGCCGATTATAGTGACTGAATATAAAGGACTGACTGTGCAGCTGCCAGAGAGAAACACATTTTTTAAAATATCTGAGCTGTTTCTATTGGCCTGGTCTGCCTTGCATTCACCATGGGAACTGAGTCAACAATTTGCTTGCTTTTCTTTCAGTAATTACAGAGCATTTTTTTTTCTTCCACACACACGGTAAAAGGACTAAAGAATAGATACTGCCTAAAACTTAAAGCCTTTGTGATTAAAAAAAAAATGGATATAATTTTATTTCTCTTCAAGTTCAGCTATAAAGGCCAGTTGCAAACTCTACTCCATCTGCTCTCTCTAAGGACCTCAGCCTCCCCTTGTGGAACCTTCTTTCTGGGAAGTTAAAGAATTTCCAGGATTAGCTCAAGTCTTGAGGCTGCCAATTGCGACAATCTACAAAGGTCTCTTAGGTCTCTTATTCAGACCCTGTTTCTGCTCTAGGCCAACATGGTCTCCAGCGAATGGGAAATATTATCATTTTCTGGCCCTCAACCATAACATTGGGTTGACCTTCCAAAATTTTGGAAGGGCAAGATCAGCATCTCTGCATACTAAAGACTCAATGACTAATATAACTGTGACAACATAAATGTATTATAATTGAACTTGAATAGCAGTGATTAAGAGGTCACCTGTACAAGTTTTTAGAAAAATACCACATGAAAAGAAAGAAAAAAGATAGGAAGGAGTGAGAGAGAGAAATATGCCTCATAAATTTAATAACTGATCTCCACTTAATTCTGGAGAAAGGCATTTCGTGAACATCTCCTGAACTGAACTTTTGAATTCCCCAGAGGAAGGCCAAATTTCCAATGCTAACTAGATAAAATGCCAAATTACTCTCACCATCACAACCCCAAATGAAGAATTAATTGATACTCTCAGCTTGTTGTGTGTCATAGAGATGCGTAAGACCTTAGATCGTACTAGGGACTGCACTAGTGTAATGTGGCATAGAGGTTACCCTAATCACTCTGCTCAGACACTCTCTCCCTGCATTTCCTAAACAGTGCAGATACCTGGGTGGTTGATAAAACACCAAAATAAGCTTCTTACCCAGCTCTGTGACCAACTCATTCTGTGACCTCATCAAGCCTCAGTTTCCCCATTTGAAAACTGAGGGAGTAGGACAAGAGGACCTCCAGTATCCCTTCAAACTCTTAAATATCTTGCAACTATTGTATGTCCGCATAACATTTTGGAGTCCTTCCATAGACTGGCCACAGCACTTCTCCCAGCCACAGTATATTCTCTTATAATAAATTTCATCCAGTGTTAGTCTCCAGGGGTCCCTGATAGTGTTTGAGGAACCTCAGGCCATAAATTCAGTTTACTGGCTACAAGGAATATTTACTTCTTTCATTTATGTGAGGTAAAGTCGATGTCAGAACATGAGTGTTCCAGGTAACCTCACTCAGGAAAACCCAAGGGTACATGCCAATAGGTACAATCCAAAGTGGGCGAGGATGAAGAATTAGGAAGTAAATCACAACTGTAATGGGTGAAGCTCATGTATGGACATCTAGGAAATAAATGGGTAGCTTTTTAAATAAATGACCAGAACTTCAAGGCTTAGATTTTTCCACTACTGAAGATTCACAATCTAGTTATGACCCAGCTCAGCAATTATATCCATAACAATGGATTTCCACAATGCTAGTTGAGGAAATATTAAGGTCAGCAACTTCAAGGAACTTTTCATTCAAGTACTCCAAAATGTTATGCAAGTATTATTTCTTCTGATCCCAAACAGATGTGGAGATGAGGCTCTTCATCTGAGAAACAAGGAACACTTTACAGACTTGTCCCAGGTGATGGAGTGAGCAAGGAGTTGGACAGAGAGATGCCAACAAGCCACTCTTAGAATTCCCCGGTTCCTAATCTGTTGCTCATTAGCAGAATTCCTGGGCTTAAAATGATAGAGAAAAATTCAGAAGATTCATTAAGTAATAGGACCAACTTGGTCTTCAGGATCAGATTTTTCTAGAAGTGCAGCATTTCATTTGTTTAATACCTTTATTTAGAAGTCTTCTGGAAGCCTGATCAGGAAGGACCAATCTAAAGCTGACAAAATAATTGACATAAACACTAATGTGTATTCCTGATTTTTAAAAAATTTTCACTTTTCTATATTACCTTTTAGGTCACTTCAGAATGTAGCCTCCTTAAGATAGATCAACATTTAGAACAAGTTGGTAGATCTGATATATTAAACAAAAAAAAAGTAAATCAAAAGTATATGTGCATTATGGTCTAATTTTTGAAAAAAATTGCATAAGTATATGCATAGAAAAGTGGCTAAAATTACAGAAACATATTTTACATTATCTTACTATAGTAGTTTTATAATTTTTATTTTCCTTTTTGGCTATCAGTATTTTCTCTTGGTACATAAAACAACATGGATAAACTTCATAAACATAATATTAAGCAAAAAAAAACAGTACCAAAAAAGGACCTACCATATGACTTTATTTATATAAAGTTCAAAAACAGGCAAAACTAGGTCAGGTGTGGTGGCTCATGCTGTAATCCTAGCATTTTGGGAGGCTGAGGTGGGTAGATTGCTAGAGCTCAGGAGTTTGAGACCAGGTTAAGCAAGATCAAGACCCTGTCTTTACTAAAAATAGAAAAACTAGCTGAATGTTGTGGTGGACACTGTAGTCTCAGCAACTTGGGAGGCTGAGGCAGGAGGATCACTTGAGCCCAAGAGTTTGAGGTTGCTGAGGTATGATGACACCATGGCACTCTAACCTGGGCAACAGAGGGAGAGTCTGTTTCAAAAACACACTAGCAAACAAATTAAAAAAAAAAACAAAAAAACAACCAGACAAAACTAACCAATGGTTGTAGAAGTCCATTTAGTGGTTAGTTACCTCTGGGATGGGGGAAGAAGGGTGGGAGGGAGTCTAGGAGGAAGGGGGAGCTTCCAAGTGCTTTAAATATTTTATTTTAGCACAACCTCCTGGATGAAGGGCTCAACTACAACTTGAACTTTACCTAACAAATGGAAACAATGCGACCTAATCATGTGTATCCTCATATTAATCTGAAATACAAAAAATTGTTTCTTCATCTGAGTGCTGGTTACACATGTTGTGTTCACCCACCAAGTGCGTGGAACGGTAGTTTCATGACATATACATTTTCAGATATATACACATTTTTGTTTGCCTGTTGTACTTCATTTTATAAGTTCCTTAATGAACAAAACATAAAAAAATGAATCCAGAGGCTTCCTCCCATATATTGTCAGGAAGTCTAGAGGAATAACTGTTTTGGGGGCAGGGAAAGGATATTTCAAACTGTGCTTTCAATTGTACAGTTGTCTTTCCTTTAGTGGTAGCAGTGACACAGAGGAGACAACCCTACCCTCATAGCTCTACCTGAGAAAGGGACTCTGGAATCTGCTCCAGGGAGAGAAACATTGAAGAAACCTTACATCATTGAAGGATCCTGACTTGTGAACAATAGAATCCTTTGGCATCTCTCTTGACAATACCATATTTATGATAACTGTGGAAATAACAAGTTTTCATCCCATCAGGCTGGCTGTAAGGGATAATGGGTTGGTGCTGACCAAGGGCAGGCGCAGGTGCGCTTCCCACGTGGAGCCTACATCATGAAAACAAGTGAATAGTGGGTGAATCTGCTAAAAGGGATGTTCTGTGAAGACCAGGACCTTGTAGCCTGAGTGCCTAGTGTGAGACATACCACAGAACAGGGGCTCACAAAATATTTTTGAAGGGGTGACTGTATAAATCCACTTTCAAAAAGAAGAAACTATTCTGGCTCAAGTAGGAGTTACCATGAATGGAAAAGGAGAGAGGAAAAGACAAAGTAGTACGGTATGTATTTGACCGATGATTTGTGTCTCTGACTGTCCCTTTGTGTTCTTCAACTAAGCTAAGTCAGGCTAACGAAGACCTGGGGAGACTGTGCTGTTGCAATGTTTGGTAAAACCAACCAGAAGAACCAACCCCATCTGACAGAAGTATAACGCAAGTCACATATGTAATTTAAAATTTTCTAGGCTTGGCGCCTATAGCTCAGCGGCTAGGGTGCCAGCCACATACAGTGGGGCTGGCGGGTTCAAACCCAGCCTGGGCCTGCCAAACAACAATGACAACAACAACAACAACAACAACAAAATAGCCGGGCGTTGTGGCCGGCAATTGTAGTCCCAGCTCCTTGGGAGGCTGAGACAAGAGAACTGTTTAAGCCCAGGAGTTTGAGGTTGCCGTGAGCTGTGATGCCATGGCACTCTACCCAGGGTGACATAGTGAGACTCTGTCTCAAAAAATAAAAATAAAAAAATAAATAAAATTTTCTAGTGGCTGCATGACAGAAAAATAAAAAGAAACGGTTGAAATAAATGTAAATCATACATTTTAGCACACTATAGCCAAAACAGAATTTCAATGTGTAATCAATACGAAAATATTTTACATTATTCCCCCATACTCCATCTTTCAAATCCAGTGTGCATTTTACACTTACAGCACATTTCATGTGCTTAGTAGTTAAATGTGGCTCGTGACTATTGTTTCAACAGTGCAGGTATAAGAGGACATCCATTTGGTGGTGATGGTGGTGGTGGTGTGTGTTTAATGGAGAGTATGACAGAGACTAACTTCATGGTACTTAACACTGGTTCCATCTGTCCCCAAAGTCAGCTGCATTCAGTCCTTGGTTTCTATAGCTATGCTAGTGTCCTTATGATACTCCCATTTTGTGCTTTAGTTACTTTGAGTATGGCTTCTGTCACATGCTATCAAAAGAGATAGCTACAGAGAAAACACAGCCTGGGTGCACCCTGGTTTAGAGGCACAATGCCTGTCAAATAGCAGTCAACAAATCAGGTTTATCGCATTTATAGATTAAGAAATAAAGTTATTAACAAAAATGTGCCACCATTTTCTTCTGAAGGTTCTTCTGTCACTTGCTATAGGCTGCACAATCAATTTGTACATCCCTTTTGACAAAATGTGAACCAAAGTCTAGTTCCAACTTGAAGTATTCCAGGTGTATTTTCACTGTAAATTCTGAATCAAACAGGAGTTTAATAAGATGCAGGTACTACAAGTTACCTGGATACTATACATTGGAGACTGCTGCAATGTAAAAGAAATTAAAATAACAGCCATTCTATCAGCTAACATACCTCTTGCTTCATCTCAGGGTTTGTCTTCTTGCCAACACACATTTATTTCTGTGTGTCTTTAGTTAAACATGGAACTGGAGTTTGAGGGGAAATTGGGTCAGTGGTTTAACTTTGCTGAGAGAAAAGTAGCAGGCATCCCTGATGTGAAAACACAAATCACTCGATGATTTAAATACTATAAATGAGTTTCGTATTTCAGTATTGTCGTTCATTCCATGGGAGAGGATCCACACGTGAGAGGTGATATCAAAGAATGTACAGTTTCATCCCAATGCCAATTTTTCCATGTCACAAATAAATCTTTGGATGACCTAAATTGTATATGCTACCCCTGTTTCTGGGATACCTTTATGGGAGGTAAGTTCAAAAGAAAGGAGTAAATAAAAGCAGAAACCATCACCTTCTTCTGCTTGATGGGAAAGCCTTCTTGTGATTGGGAGGAGAGAGGTAATGAATGACATTAAGAGCAGCTTGGGCTTGGCTGTCAGAACCTCTAGTGCTAAAGGCACAGGCAATCCAGTGGGGCTAGAGGAGAGAGGAAGGGCCAGTGGGATACTAAGTGGTATTAGGGCAGAGACAGTCAGGAAGGACGGGAAAGAGCAAGCTCTCCATTATCTCCTGCTGTGAAAATTCTTGGATGAGCCCTGCACGTGTTGAATGTGGCCAGACAGCTGCAGGATATGATATAAATCTCGCCATCCAGAGAGAGGTCAGATATTCAGTTAGTGTCTTATAGCAGAGGAAGAAAGGAATGGTATGTTATTGCTACATCTGTGAGTCACAGGCTTGTAAATGCCTTTATATACTGCATAGATCATTCAGCACCTGAGTTGGAAACTTGACTGCATTGTCCATGCGTGTAGAACTATTCCTGATTTGCCCTGGATGAAAGGGTTAAGCAGGTCACATTTGAATATTCTGCTTATCCCAATTATGAGTGGGAAGAGAAACTTAGCAGATGGATCCCCTAACACAAAAGAGGAACACCTGAATTCCGCCAATATCTTGTGTGTGGCCTTTATGAGTTCCTGCTTTTATCTCAAAGTACCCATTTGCCAAAGAGGGGCAATAATAACCTCCAAAAGACACTGCCCTAAATGTTGATGAGAATACATCTGAGGACCTGTAAACATTGGAATGAACACTGGGGAAACAGAGCAATGAAGCAATTGAGTGAAGCCTCATAAGTGACCACAGCAAGCGCCTAAGTCTGTAGACCCTGGAGCCAATCTCTGGGTTTGAACTTTGGCTCTGCCACTTACTAGATGTTTGTCTTTCAACAAGTTAGTTAATCTCTCGGTGCCTCAGTTTCTTCATCTGTAAATCAGAGGTAGTACCTACCTCCTAGGTACTATAAAATAAGTTGAGATATGTTAAATGCTTAGAGAAGTATCTAGCAACATACAAATATTAGCAAATCTCATTAATTAAGTACAGCATATTTTCATTTTTAAAGCTGAAAAAGACTTCACAAAGTATCTAGTCCCCAGAAAATCACCCCCTTTCACAGATGAGAAAACTGAGGGCCAGAGACATTAAAATAAGTCAATAGAAACAAGTCTGTATATACCAGTCAGCTCATTAGCAGAGACATTTCTGAGCAACTATTCTCAGAAAGCACCATTAGCTATTAATACTGGGCATTTTTAATACACTTCTGGTATAGTCTTGGGGAACGGTTTAGGCCTTACTCATCAGATGATAGCTGCCAGGTAGACTTTTCTTCTGGGAGACACAGAATGCATGTGAGAACATCTGACTGGTGGTATACAGTGCTAGGAGTGAAAAGCCAAAACCCATCACACTGCCCTGTTCTAAAAGAAGTCTTTTAGAAGAATGAGCTAAGTCCAGAGGCTTCCATGTCTGTAGTCGGGGCTAGGGAGGAAGCCTTTGCCTTGATGTAACATGGCAGTGAAGGGTGGCTGGCCTGCATGCTGCCTGATTCAGAGAAGCTGCAGCCCAGCTGACAGAAGAGTTGGTCTGGGCAGTCTCACTGTTTCCTCGAGACCTGGATCAAGATCATAGCTAGGAGAAGTGGGGATTAACACAATGCGATGTCCGAGCTAATGAGTTAGCAAAACAGAGACAGATGGCAATTGGGAAACTTAACTCGCCCATCTCTGTTTGCAATGCACTCCTATAAGCTTCTCTGTCCTTGTGCTATCTAACTCTACCCAGTCCTTTCCATCCATCCCATAAGGTCACAGCCAAAGAGCAATCATCCTGCATGAAAAAGAGGTATCACCACTTTCTAAACACAACTGTCATCCACAGTTGAGGTGTAGTGGTGGGGAGGAGGTCTTTCAGACAGCTTTGGAGAGATACTGACCTCTGGTTCTAGAACGAAAGCAAAGGTATTTTTAATGAATTCTTGTTATTTTATATGTAAGACATAATTTCTTATAACAATTGTTTAAAAAGTAGATAGTTGTGTATGAGAATGCTAAAAAGGGGCATAATGTACAACTTGGGATTGAAACAAGAAAAGGGAAATTTTATTCTGATCCTCAAACAAGTTTCCTTTAGTCAGATCCATAGACTGTGCAACCATTTCCTTCACAGGAAGGCAGCAGAGTGCCATATCCAGAGAATGTGATAGGTGGCATTTGTACACACTAAGACCAGATATAACAATCTTGCCATTTTGGGAGGCAAACGATTACTTCACAAGCCATCTACTGCCCTGTACCTATTTCCTTTCTATTCTTCTCTTTCACCCCTTTTTTCTTTTTTTGGCTTCTTTCCTAATGATCATTGTTTCCTGCTAGTATTCCTGTGACACGCTAGCACCTAGGCCAGCTAGGACATAGATATTTTGTAAAATCCTACCTTGTACTTTTGTGTGTTGATTCATTTTTAGAATAATCTCTTTAATAATAAAATTCCAGGCATGTAAGCAACAGAAGATTTTCTAGAAGGAAAGGAGGTTACAAAAAAATCTTTGATTTATGCATTTTGAAAAAAAGCTTCATTTCCCCACCTTGTTCTACAAGGTAATAAGAAACAAGAAACATTAAGATAATCTTCATTGAATCAAATGAGTTTTGTTTTTAGAAAGTAGAAACAGACTCATGAAAAGAAACGTTAAGTGGTTACTGAGTTATTCAAAAGAACACAAACCTAAACAGAGGTATTGACAAGGAAGGTTGTGAGCAGAATGTGTACTCCCTGCTCACGTCCACATTCCCAAACTTGTCCCTACCCAGTGACGCTCTGGGAGCTCACTTCTGTCTTCTTAGACTAGGGTCTTGGGATTGAGAAATAGTAAAAAGTGATCAGTTGTAAGACTCTACAGCTTACTAGACCTAATGATGTTGGGGGAAGTATTTCTGTTCTACTCCAACCCTATGTGTGATAATAAGGGACAGCAAAAGATGCAGGTGATGACCTTGAACACTGGGTACTGGGAGTAACACTCAGAGGAAATCAAATAGCACATTCTTTGAAGCAAAATTTCATTAGTGTCTTGTCACTCACTGTCATGAAATGGACACACTTTCCAACCCTAAGGCTCAGTAACTAGGAAGTAACTAGTCATAAACTCCGTGTCAAAAAAGAAGAATGTCTTGAAGAGGTGAAGCTGGTAAGTTCAGAATCTGGTTCGGTTTACATCCCCCAGTGTGTATATCTGCATTACACACCACCGGGTTTCTCACCTCAGCACTGCAGACACTTTGGGCAGGATTAGTCTTGGTTGCAGGACTGTGTTGTGCATTATGGGATGAAGAGGTGAAGCTGGCTCGGCGCCTGTGGCTCAACGGGCTGGGGCGTCAGCCACGTACACCTGAGCTGGCGGGTTCGAATCCAGCCCGGACCCGCCAAACAACAATGATGGCTGCGACCAAAAAATGGCCGGGCGTTGTGGCGGGCACCTGTAGTCCCAGCTACTTGGGAGATGGAGGCAGGAGACTCGCTTGAGCCCAGGAATTGGAAGTTGCTGTGAGCTGTGATGCCACAGCACTCTATCCAGGGTGACAGCTTGAGGCTCTGTCTCAAAAAAAAAAAAAAAAAAAGAAGAGGTGAAGCTGGTAAGTTCAGAATCTGGTTCGGTTTACATCCCCCAGTGTGTATATCTGCACCACCTGGTTTCTCACCTCAGCACTGCAGACACTTTGGGCAGGATTAGTGTTGGCTGTAGGACTGTCTTGTGCATTATTGGATGCTTAGCAGTATCCCTGGATAGATGCATAGCATTCCCTCACCCCTACCCCCAGACGTGATGACCCAAATGACTTCAGACATTGTCAAATGTCCTCGGGGGGGGAGGGGGGCTGAGAACAACTGGTACACTGGTATACATGTTAAATTCTGAAAAAGCTCAACTAAGGGATGTTAGGACCACATGGTTGATATTTAAAAAGTTAATTAACCTGAGCCGCTGCCGCCATGTCTGCGCACCTGCAGTGGATGGTGGTGCGGAACTGCTCCAGCTTCCTGATCAAGCGGAATAAGCGGACATACAGCACCGAGCCCAATAATCTGAAGGCCCGCAACTCCTTCCGCTACAACGGGCTGTAGCGGGCTGATTCACCGCAAGACTATGGGCGTTGAGCCGGTCACTCACGGCAGAGGGGTCATGGTGGTCATGAAGCGGAGATCTGGCCAGCGGAAGCCTGCCACCTCCTATGTGCGGACCACCATCAACAAGAATGCCTGGGCTTCCCTGAGCAGCATCAGGCACGTGATCCAAAAGAACAAGGACCGGCCGGACCTGCTCATGGCTGCCATCTGCAGGGCCAGCGCCATCCTGCGCAGCCACAATCCTGTGATGGTGAAGAGGAAGCGCACAAGACACACCAAGAGCCCCTGAGCCCTGACCCTCACAGCAATAAAGAGTCTGCTGACTTCTTAGCCAAAACAAACAAACAAACAAAAATGTTAATTAGCTTGAAAAATATATTTTATCTTGTTTAATGAGAATCCAACTCACATGTATACAGAGATTAAAAATACTGAAAGGGAATTTGCACCAAACTATAAGATGCATTACTTACTTCTAATGGGGTGAAATTTAAGAGCAAGTTAAGAATTAGTTGATTTTTAAATCAGTTGTTATTTCTTATCAGAAAGAGAGATCAGAGTAAACTAAAAGAATACAATGAACATAAACAAGGCCATGTATTACTAGGAAGTACAGTGGTCCAAGACCCATGGGGGCTCTGCCCCACTGGGCCAGAAAAGAGCCATGTGACACAATGCTAGTGATTTAATAAGAGCTCTTTTCTCGTGTGTCTCTAACAGCCCTTCATATCCTAGGAAGCTGTTAGCAGACCACCAGAAGGATATGTGTTTTAGGAATAGCCAGGACACATTTGTGCTGGTCTGCTCAGTGAAAAGGCCCATCCAAGTTAAAGCCAGATAAGTGACCACAACTTGAAAATCTTAACTTCATTAGCATTGGAGAGCAAATCAATTGTACTGAACAGAATTCAGAAAGTATTAAGTTCTTAGTCCTGCTGGGGAGGTTGACTTTGCATTAGCAGAGTGCCTGATAATAGTGTCATCTGCAAGAGCTGTTCTTTGAACAATGAATGAATAAAAGAACAAATAAATAATATGTATCTGTACTCAACAAGGAGTGCCTTGGATAGGGTCCTAATTTTTGAGGTTCAAATTAGGAAGTCCACTCTGTCCTCTCACACAGTATCTTTTGGAGCTAATGTCAAAGATAAAATCATGAGTGAGATCAGAGATTCTCAGCCTGGACAACTCTCTCCCCTATCCTCTGCATTGCCCCCAAGGTATCTGTCACAAATGGAGGGATATTACTGGCATCTACCCAATGGGAAAAGGCAGGAATACAGCTAAACATATAACAGTGCACAGGACAGCCCTCCACACTCAAGAATAATCTGTCCCAAAACATCCATAGTGTCCAGGTTGAGAAATTCTAGGTGAGACAAACTACAGACCAGAGCTAAATAGATGCACAGGATATCTCAGAATGTATTTTATGCTAGTCCCTATTCCTATTCTTCCTAGATCTTTCCCCTATATATCCATCTCCCTTGAGCCTCCTAGTCTCAAATCTTACTTTTTATGCATTTTTCATCCACTGCCAATTCCATCTGATTGTTTCAAAGATAATCTGAGGTAACCATGGGATGGAACAATAGAAACAATGGTCAGATCCCTATGCAGGAGAGGTCTTGAGGGGACAGAAACAGGAAGAACTATTTCTTCTCAAAAAAGAACAATGGGAGTAGAGACTCAATTAGCGATTTCCACTGTACCCAGTCTGCTTATCGTGACACCATTAATGACTCAGGAGAAGAAGCAGTGTTATAATCTAGTCAGAGAGAAATTCATGGCTTTTTGACAGAAATTCACCATGCTCAATTTAAGGGAATTAGGAAATAAATCAATATTGCTTTAACTTACATTGGTAAGTTCTGGTAAAAGTATATTTCCCAGGGAAATCTATCAGGTAAAGTAGAAAGACTGGAATTCTGGTAAGCCAGATTCTAAGAGCTGGGTGACTCTGAAAAGTCACTTACTGCCATTGAGACTTGCTTTCCTCATCTAAAATAAGAGATCATTTCCAGCAGCTGAGTTCTCAATTGACAGGATAAAGAAAACAGAATATATGGGGAAATGGGAAAGGGTGAAGGATTTGGAATAAAGATGAAAATGACTCCATGGCTTCAAGGGAAGACTCAACATTCTGCTCCTTCAACTCAGAAACCCATCATTACATGCCAGGTAAACTGTGTCCACCCTATTGATCAGATCTAACTTAAAGTGACTAAAGTGGCCACTTTACTATTTTTATAAGACTGGAGTCAGCACTCTTTCAAACCAAAGTTGCCTTATGAGGGTGTATGCAAATCCAGTTTTCCTTTGTAATCCAAGGGTTCTAACCTAATACTAACACACTGAGAGCCTTGAGATTGCCACAAAAGATTGGGGATTACATTTGCAGTGAAATGACAGCCAGACTGCTGAGTGAGTTATGGCATAGACACAGCCCAGAAACTTGGCATTTTTCTGTTTTTATTTTTTTCATCTGATGACTCTTGCTGAGACTATAAAAGTCAGTGATCCTTCATCCCCCATTTCATCTCTCTGTAGGGAATTATAATGTGATTAAATACTCTTAATTGTACATACACACTGGCATTCTGAGGACACTGATAAAACTACCTGGCAGAAAACATAGGTGTATATTAACTCTCACCACCTGGGGCCTGCTGGGGGACTAAGCACCACTCTTGGCTTTTACTCCTGGAGTGAGAGGTCATTCTGAGATCAGGTGTGTGGTCAGTTAATCATATGTGTTTCGGTTTGGGTGGGTGAATATGTTCTCCAAGTTCAATTTGGGTCTATCAAACATTCCTGGCTTTTCAAATGACTATCAACTCCTGTCAGAGAGAAATAATTGGGAAGGAAAGTAGCCTCCTCATTGGTCAGGCAGAGCCAGATTTTACACAGTTCCCAGAAGCCACTTAGAGGCACACTTTCAGCACAAGCACAACTCCAGAAGCCTGAGGCTTTAAGAAAGAGGCAATTTAAGAGAATTGCAGCAAGAGACTCACTTGAGCCCAGGAATTGGAGGTTGCTATGAGCTGTGAAGCCACAGCACTCTATCTGGGGTGAAAGCTTGAGGCTCTGTCTCAAAAAAAAAAAATAAAATAAAAATAAATAAATAAATAAATAAATAAATAAATAAAAGAGAATTACAGCAAAATAAAATTCCAGGATTTCAGGAAGTGGTTCCAGGAACAATGAATATGTAAAAATGAAATGGGATTGCTTTCTCCGGGCAATCTACTTTCATACACAATGCAATCATATGACAATAGCTAGCATTTGTGAGTATGTGAAAACACATTGTATGCTTATAGTGACCACAGTAACCGCCAATGGTGGAAGAGGGTGCGTGGATCCCTTTGTGACCAACAGCCTCACCAACAGTCTTCACCCTGCTATCACTTCACCATACCCATAGAAGTCTTGCTTACCAGCCCAGCAATAGCTGTCTTGATTAAAATGTGATGTCCCTGGTCACTAATAGTTCTTTTGGGAAACAGATGGCAAGTAGCCAAACCACACTATGGGAGGAGCCGACAGCCATCTCTCCCCTTTTCATCCAGACATTTCCTGACAACAGAAATTGTCTTCTTACCAAATTTTCTGTTCTCCATCCCAACCTTCTCCTTCTCCAAGATATTATTTTGTCCTACCTCACACAAAATGCATACATCTGTGTGCCTTTCCACTTACTCTTCATATACTCCATCATTCCTCTCCTTGATGGGAGGAAGATTTTTTAGTTAACTCCAGGCAAAGTGATACCACTTCCCATGTCCACTCTGAGGCTGAGGATACCAATCACGGAAAGGTGGATAAAGCCAGAAGGGGGATATCCTTTGCTGGCCAACCAGTATACCACCACCACCATCACCCCAGCAGTTCCTTCTTCTTTTCCGCTTAAAGCCCATGGCAGTCTCTGAACAAATCTGATTGATTTGAAACTTTAGAAAACATTGGCAAAAATCTGTGCAGTAAAATTTATCTCCAATGTGTAAAGTTTAAATAGAGGGATAACTTTTTAAAAGATTTATTCGTTAATTCACTCATTATCTAATAAATATTTATTGTGTCCCTTTATGGAACAGGAACTAGACTGGGTGAGACCAGCCAGGTCTTTTAGGAAACAACAGCATGTGACTTACGTCAGGCTGAGCAAGGTCTGGCAAAGTCAGGGTATCCTTGAGTGAGAAGTTCTACTTATGATTTCCTGGAACAAGTAACAGTGAAGCAGCACATATGGCAAATAACAGGTACCCAATATAAATTTGTTACTATTATTGGATGAAGAAGCATTGGCGTGAAGAGTGAGTTAGAAGATAGGAGGGAAACTTTCTGGGCCTGAGCATTCTCCTCTGTTAAATGAGGATCATGCTACCTGCTTCATTTACTGGATAAGAATTCAGTGACGATCAAGAGGTAACGCATATGAAAGCTCTTTGTGAATTACAAAAGTAGAATGCATACATAAACTACTATTGTGAGTGCTCTGTCCTGTGATTACTGATAAGAGTTGTATAGTCAGCCCTCCATATCCCAGGCTCCCCATGCCCAGATTCAAAGAGGAACTAAAATATTTGGGGAAAAAAGAAATTTAAAAATACAATAATAAAAACAATGCAAATTAAAAACTACAGTATAACGACTATTTACAAAGTTTTATCTTGCATTAACTATTATAAGCAACCTGGAGATGATGAGTCATATGGGAGGATGTGCATTGGTTCTCTGAAAACACTACACCATTTTATATGAGGGACTTTTAGTATGGGGGCTCTTGGAACCAGTCTCTTGCAGATACCGAAGGATAGACTGTATATCTCTTTACTTCCACCAAGACAGAAACCTTTACAGAGGATGGTGGTCTCAACTAACCAGGTTGGTCGCTAATAAACTAAATGATTTGAGTCTTAAAGGGAAAAGGAAGGAGCTATTGGAGAAACATGCTCTTTATAATTTAATATATAGTAATTAAAAACAGAAAATACTTCACTTATATAAACAAAAGAAGCCCATGTATTAAAAGGTGTATTGAAGTGTTCAAAAGTAATTAGGCTGGGTGATGCCTGTGGCTCAGTGAGTAGGGCGCTGGCCCCATATACCAAGGGTGGTGGGTTCAAACCCGGCCCTGGTCAAATTGCAACAAAAAAATAGCTGGGAGCTGTGGTGGGCGCCTGTAGTCCCAGCTACTCTGGAGGCTGAGGCAAGAGAATTGCCTAAGCCCAAGAGCTGGAGGTTGCTGTGAGCTGTGATACCATAGCACTCTACCGAGGGCGACAAAGTAAGACTCTGTCTCTAAAAAAAAACCCAGAAAACAACAACAGCAACAACAACAAAAATATACAGAAGTAATTAGGCTGAGTAGGATGAGGATAAGAAAGCTAAAGCTAGTATTTTGTCCTACCTCTATCAGTTTATGAGTAGAAGGAAACAGTTCAGTATTCTCAAAGTAGAGTGATATTTGGAGTTCTTTTAAAGGAGAAAAATTATTTGAAATCTCCAAAACATATTTAAAAACCTGAGTTTAAGAGATCTTAGTCTTAAGATCCAAGTTTCAGAATCACTAACTTAAAAAACTTAATAATTTTTGAAAATGTCTTTTAATTGCAAAATATTATCTTTATAAATTTAAAAAATCTTTTAAAGTAAACATATACAAATTTTAAAATCTCATAGAACTTGAAGACCCCAAGAATCCACAGCCCCTAATTTGAGAAGCATTGATTTGCCTTGCCCTTTCCTTTTAGGGATAAAGGGACTTGGGCCTGTAAAGACAGTGACTCCCCTAAGCCACACAGATGGCTATTTGCAAAAATGAGCCACAAGCCCTGACTGCCTGATTTCTAGAGCAGAGCTCTCTCCTTTAGATAAGACCTCACCTGTCTGTGGCAGAGCTCACTATCTGCTCTAGACAGATATTGGTATTGCGCTAGGCCTGAGAAGGGGAAGCAGATGGAAGCGAGGACTTTTGAAGGGGAAGTGATGTGGATGTGGCAGATGCAGAACATCATTGCAGCAGAGTGAGCAATTTGAAAGGAAGGTATTTCCAAGGCTGGGCGCTTCTGCTCATCATTGAAACAAAGAAATGCTGGGATGAAAATACAAGCAGTTTTAATAGCAGGAACATTTCTGCCTAACAAGTTTGGGCAAAAAAGTAGGAAGAATATGGTTGTGAGCTCAAAACTGGAGAGGAACTACAAAAGGTATGAGGCTATAATTCAGGGTGGCCAATTTAATCAGCTCACATCCACTAAACACCCACATACACATGGTGCTTTATAACAACCCCCTTCCCTCTATCTGAAGCATCCACAGGCCTGTTTTAAATGGGCCACCCTGTACATGTTGGGAATCTGGCCAGGGTGTTAAGGCAATTGCTCCCCTTCCTAAGAAAAATAGGGTAGATTTTTAGACAACCACAAGTAAAGGTTAAAGCCTCTAGGTTTACATCCCATCTGAAAGCTGGGAAGGACTTAGGGAATCTTTTTTCCAAGAATCTGTTTGCAAAACTCAATAATATATTAAACCCTTCCATTTCAGACAAGTAATATTCTATACTATCGACATTCCCAGACTTTTACCCTGCAATTTCCCTGGGTGCATTTCCCCTCTTTATTGGAGCTGAATTCAAGCACTTTATGAATATTCCCACATAATAAATGAAGCATTATGACCCTTGAGTTATACATAATTAGCCAATCAATGATTCTGATTACTTCCGGCCCTTGAATAATGAACTCATTGTAACTACAGAAAGCATGTTCTTACCATTGCCTGTTTAAACTGCCAAGAATATTTTCAGCCTTACTGATTTACCAAGCAACTTTTGATTGCAATCTGATGGGAGTACTGACGAGGCCTGTTCCCTTGACACTCACCAGGAAGTGAGCCTAGTAAGCTTCTGGTATTAGGTGGTCTCTCAATACTAGGAAGCAATGCAACACAAGTCATCCAACTTGAGTCCCTGACCAACTGTGTTGACAGGTACTGTGATTTTTCCAAGAAATCTGATACTTCCAAAGATTGTGACTCACACAGAGGGCATCAGCACATTGGGTCAGACTGAAAAACTTCCCTGACATCAGACCATTTTCCCTTAACTTTCTCATTCTTACATGATGACATCCACCGGAAGACACAAGGAAGCTAAGAACAAGGCTCCAGGCACTCTAATTATAGTTTGTGATACAAAGCACACAGGTGGTGCTCAACTAACAGCTACTGGGTGGTGGGGTTGTTTTTATTTTTGTTTGTTTGTTTGTTTGTTTTTGAGACAGAGTCTCACTCTGTCTCCCCAGGCTAGAGTGCCATGGCCTCAGTCTAGCTCACAGCAACCTCAAACTCCTGCCTTTAAGCCATCTTCCTGCCTCAGCCTCCCGAGTAGCTGGGACTACAGGTGCTCTTCACAATGCCCAGTTAGTTTTTCTATGTTTAGTCGAAATGAGGTCTCACTCTTGCTTAGGCTGGTCTTAAACTCCCACGCTCAAGGGATCTTGGCTTCCCAGAGTACTAGGATTATAGGTGTGAGCTACTCACTGTGCCTAGCAGTTTTGGTTTTTAATCTGAGTTAGTTTTGATGTGTGTTTTAGGGAAGGAAGGTGGGTTCAAGAGGATGTATATATAAAAGGAAAGACAGGATGGTTTGTTTGCTGTGTCTCTGCATGTCTCCAAAGATGTGAGCAAAGAAAAATAGGTATTTTTCAAAGCAGTTAAGTGAATAATCATAAGTGCTGTAAAGTTATAAGCTTGCTTTAATAACACCCTCACATTTTACAAAGTCCTTACGTGGCTCCAGCAGCTTTGCATCGGGTGTACACGAAATAAATGGCAGGTGGCTTGTTATGTGTGTCCCTCTAATTCAGGAGTGGGTCCCTAGGGGTCCTCTAGCTTAAGAAATAGAATATTATCAATATTCTAGAAGATTCTTATGTTATCTTTTTCCAATAGCATTATCTTCTCTCCTACTCAAAGTTAACCTTTATCTTAAATTTAGTGATTTTCATGTGTGCTATTGTGAACACTTCAAAAATCCTATCAAATTTATATAGAATAAAGCTCCCCAAGTCAATATAAGGGATACATTTATTTTTTGCTGAAATTAAATCAGCTAATTCATTAACTCATTCAACAAATGTTTACCAAATGCCTAGTATGTACTAAGCAAAGACTTAAGTGCTGGAGAAAAAGCCATACGCAAGACAGATGTGGTCTGTGTCCCTATAGCCTAGACAAGCAGTTACACAAATGATAGCTGTAACTGTGAAGAGAGCTCTGTGGGTGAAATGAAGATTTCTTTGGAAGTATAACTTTCAGCCACAGCCCAGGAGCAGACCCGGGGTCTGGGAAGGCGTCCCTGAGAAAGCACCATGGAGGAAAATGTGAGGCAGAAGATTCGGCATAATGATGGACACTAGGTGTCAACGAGAAAACGAAGCTGTTATTTAACCATTACAGTTTGTTTACTGGACACAAACCTTCCAAATGTGTGGCCTGTAAAGAGAAATATAACAACAAGTGAAAAGTTTGGGAGCTATTGCTCTAGAGTGTCCCACTGGCCACTGCAGCTGGAAAGTGGAAAAGAGAGTATTAAGAAAATTCAACTTCGCGGGGGGAGCTCTGTAGCTCAGTGATTAAAATGCCAGCCCCACACACGAGGGGCGGAGAGTTTGAACCGCCCAGGCCTGATTAACAAATAATAAAAAAAAAATAACAAACTTTGAAAAAAAAAAGAAAATTCCACTTCACCATGCCATGACACACAAAGAGATTAAAGAATGTCCTTGCACCCTGGCTCCTGAAGTGCTATTTCCTGAGATCAAGCAGCAGATCTGTCCCCAAGTTTAAGCAGGGTAGTGTTAACTTTTGTTATTGAAGCAGTTGCATCTGCACTAACCTTTACAAATCATGACTGTGTCAGTTTTTCCAAGAAGGAGAAATAGATGGAAAGCCAGGCCACATCTTAATAGGGCCCTGGTGAGCTAATGGGTGTGATTATTTCATTGTCTCGGATTCACGCCAGGCTAGGCTCATCAGATACAGGCACAATCCAGGAGAAACATGACCTCACTTTCGACATGGGACTGTGCATTCATAAGCCAATAGGAATTTAGCGATCCCTCAGCGCAGGTAAAACTGAGCTCTTTATAGTTCCAGCTAATGAGAAGCATACCAAAGTTACCTAAAACAGTAAAGCTAATATTGACATTAACATACTAGATACTGTTAGGGTAAGGGAAGCCAGGAAAAACTTCTGAGACCATCTGTGCTAAGTGTGTCACATCTATAATGAGGTGCGTATTTAAGATAAATTGCCATCTCTTTAAATGATTAAGTACCAGATTTATGGAAAGCTATAACCCTACTAGAACCACAGGGTTGTTAAGTGGTTGGGGCTAGAAAGGTGAGAATCTCAAGATTTCAGTTGTACCACAAAATGCTGACTTGCAAAGTCTTTGCCGAGGTAACCTCTGTGCCTCAGTTCTAGGGTGGCGCCTGTGGCTCATCAAGTAGGGCGCCAGCCCCATATACTGAAGGTGGCGAGTTCAAACCCGGCCTTGGCTGAAGTGCAAAACAGAAAAATAGCCGGGTGTTGTGGCGGGTGCCTGTAGTCCCAGCTACTTGGGAGGCTGAGGCAAGAGAATTGCCTAAGCTCAGGAGTTGGAGGTTGCTGTGAGCTGTGTGATGCCATGGCACTCTACCAATGGCGATAAAGTGAGACTCCGTCTCTACAAAAAAAAACAAAAAGAAAGCAATTCTATCACTTATCTCCAGCTTTGAGATGAGCAAGAGTTTTGCAATAAAAACACATATGCATTCTCTGATTTGTTCTCAGAATCTTCTCATTGTACGCCAACAACCATCGGAAGATATCAAGAAGCATGACACCAGGTTCAATGCGTTCTAATTCAGCTTATAGCACATTTACTCATTATTCATTCAATACATTTTTTGGGGGGCACCTACTATGTGCCAGAGTTAGACCCTATACTATGGACTAGGGAAATAACAGTGATTAAAAACATGCTCCAGTGCAGCTTTGCATTTGCTGAGGGGAAGTACCAAGATTGACTCTTAACTCCTCTGTGAGCTGGGCAACATTGGACAAGTTACTTAATTTCTCTGTTAAGTTTCGTTTTCTCATCTGTAAAATAAAGATACTATAAACTGTCTGGTATGTGAATGTGCCTCAAACTACATCTCACACACATAAAGTGTCCAATAAATGTCGGTTCTTTCCCTCTTTCTAAATTGCAAAGAAGATAATGCTTACAGAGTTTCAGCTCTTCCAATAAAAGATGCTTCACAAATGCAAATGACCAAGCTATTATTATCACTGACTAAATAATACAGTCAGTATGCTACAGTGGAAAGACCTTTGGCTTTGGAAACAGGAGACTGTTGGAGATTGGAGGTAGAATCTTGACTCTCCAGCTTACTACATATGTGAGCTTGAACAGTCCATTTAAATCTCTCTGGGCCTCTATGTCCTCATCTGTACAATGGCAATGAAAGAGCAGTTTTGAGGATTAAATAAGATAATAAATGCAACATACATAAGTAATCAGTAAACAGTGGCAAATGACTGGATGTTGAACAAGTAATGGAGACACGAACATATAATATATACCCGTAGTTTCACAGGAGCAGCACTGATGAAAATATTACAGTAGTGTTTGCACTTATTTTCATTTACTTGTGAGATTCATAGAGATAGAAAAGCAGGTACCATTGCCTTAAGAATGGAGTATATCTTAGCAGGATTCCTGGAGTGAAGCTGTGAAAAGGAACATGAAAAGGTAATATCAACACTTTAAAGAGGGAAAAATGTTCTGTTTGCTCTTTCAGGGACTCCAAAAGAAAAAAGGTATTTCCCTCTATTTTATTGTTTCTTCTTAATGAAACGGTTTTTAAATTTCCTAGCTATCAGAATACCAAGCAAGGATCTAAGAATATCAGAATTTTAGTTAAACCCAGAAAACTAACAGCACTGAGTAGAATCCAAATATACGTCAGAGAACATGGGACATAAATACCATCTGTGAAGTCCTATAGTTAAACTCTCCTTCCATATCACTCACTGTTGGGTCTGCAGTACATGTGCATGTAAGAATCAAGAGTTCTTTCACAAATGTAAAAGAAGTATAGTATGAATGTAGATGATGACCAACTTTTTTTGGTGAGTGTTCTCTAAGCAGCATAGTAAGGGATAGAATGAGTTGGGCCAGCCTTGTCTCTGGGAGAGATGGGAGACATGTCTCAAGCTCCACAACTTCACCCAAGTAGGGTATCCTGGAAAAAAGCAAAAGCTGATAGCCTTCACCCTACTGACACTCTACATTGGAGTACAGACAGGGACCGAGGAGTGCTCAGAGGAGATTTATTTGACACAGCTATTGTTTCATCCCTGTTGTACATCACAAACTTCTCCCAGCATACAGAACTGGCAGCCAAGTAGGAAGTCCTTTCTTTTTGCTGAGCTATCTGTTGAGTAAATAACCAAATCTTGACCTTGGATATATTTCCTCATGATGTTATTAAATCATGAAATCAAAATCAGTGGTGGCAAAATATAAAGATCATCTGACTATTTTATATCTTTTCCAATTTCTAACATTACTTTTCCTTTCTTTACTTTCTGCTGGCCATCTCATGTCTTATTTCACCGAGAAAAGTGAAGCCATTAGGAGAGAATGGCCTCATCCCCACATCACCAAATCTACTAACCTGCTGACATTAATACTCACATAGTCTGCCTCCTTTTCTGTTTCAATGGATGAGTAGCCCTGATTCAGCCTAAAGCTAGCCCATATGCATGCACCAGTGTCCCAACCCCTTCCTATATCATCTAGATCTTTTATTTATCGTTATTCATATGTTTCCTTTCTATTGCATCATGTATATCAATATAAAAATGCAAAGTAAAAAACGCCTGCCTTAAAACAATAAAACCTCTATTTTATTCCTCCAGCTGCCATGCCTTTTTCACTGTTACCATTTGTAGCCAAACACCTTAAAAGAGACGTCCATGCTGTTTCTCTTTTTAACCTACTCCAGTCAGGCTTACGTCCCCAATTTTCTGCTGAAACCACTCTTGTCAAGGTCATCATTGGACACATCTCATCAAATCCAAGAGTCAATTCTCCCTCCTCATCTTACTTGGCCCCTCAGCAACACTGGGGCTAGATTTTTTCTTCCTGAAATATTTGCTTTATTTTGTTTCCACAAAAGTTACACTCTTAGGGATTTCTTCCCACTTATTACTCCTTCCAGTCTCCTTTGCAGGTTTCTCCTCCTCTTTTCTATCTCAAAATGTTGATGCACCTCAGGATCAATCCTCTACCATATTCCTGCCTCCAGCTCAACTCATTCCCCTGTGCTCCAGGAGAATGTATTCTGCTGCCTTGATATTTTCCACTTGCATGACATCTCATGCTCAATCTTTCCAGGGCAGAATTCTCAATCTGATCTCCTACCCCAATCTGCCTTTCTCCCCAACATTCCTAGGTCTTTTTGGCCTAAATAACTCCAGGGATGGAGAAAATAACACTATTCTTAGAGTTTAGACCCCTAAATATAGAGATAATTCTTGATTTTTTTTTATACTCATATTTCATGTCCACTCTATTTGCAGGTATTTATGCAATTTCTTCAAAATTTATCTTGAATCTGACTACTTCTCATTCTCTCTACCACAACCCTCCAGTCCAAGCCACCTTGAACTCTTCTAGATTAGTGTCATGTTTCCTGACTGGTTTCTCAGCTTTCATCAGCTCCCCTTCCATAGTCTGTGATCTTACAGCAGACCAAATAATCTTTCTAAAATGTAAATCAAGTCATGTCCATCCCTGGCTTAAAACTTTGCTTCAGGCTTAGAATAAAATCCAAAATATTTACCTGGCTTTATAAACCCAGCTCTGTCTAACCAACTTACTAGCCTTACTAGTGAATATAAAACTAGATACACAAAGGAACTTTAAAATTGTTAGGCACTGGGAGGCAAGATGGCCAACTGTAGCCAGCTTTCTACAGAGGCTCCCATCCAGAAGGAGAGTTAAAGGACAGAAGTTTAGCAAGAAAGCTGATGGTTCAAATCTGAGCCAA
Organism: Perodicticus potto; assembly: GCA_963574655.1. Taxonomy (NCBI): domain Eukaryota; kingdom Metazoa; phylum Chordata; class Mammalia; order Primates; family Lorisidae; genus Perodicticus; species Perodicticus potto. Next base: position 27,253 of record CAUYRH010044824.1, read on the forward strand.
GAGAGAAGGCTGAAGAACACACATCAACCCTGCTGAGGTGAGCTGCGACCCCAAGGATACAAACAAAAGGTATAAAATCCATCGCCAAGCAGATGGGAGTCCCCTCCCCCACGAGAACGGCATGCAGTACACTCCATTACAAATAAGCAAGTGGAGTTCAAATATCCTCCCATTTTATCCCATGGGAGAGACCCTCTAAAAACTGGACCTCCTTCCCCTACTTGGGTGCTATGGCCCTCTCCTGCCAGGCATAAAACTGTATATATTCTCTACCTGCAATTTTGAAATCCCAGCACTCCCCTCCACTCTCACCCTGTGGTCTGGAAGCCTATCCCCCATGGAGTCCAGATTCTTGGGCATTTTATGGAGGGGTGTGGATGGGGCATGGGCTGTTGCTGATCTGTGCTGATTCTCCAGCACGGGAGAAAGGAGATGACGGTCAACTGAGAAGGAACCTTAAAGGACAGGCAGTGTATCCCATGGTGGGAACAATAGGGCTCATACCCCTGGGGATATTTTGAAAGGACACTCCCAGTCTCTCTGGGCAACCAGAGGAAACCAGGCATCTTCTCTGGTGGGAAACACAGGCCCTGTGAGTAAAGGGTATGCCTGAGGCAGTACTGGCCTGGGCGGAGTGCAGGGACTAGAATATGTGCCCAGAGACAGCAGACTCCCAGGGTGGGGCTGACCCAGAGTACTGCTTCACTGAGCCTCAGATGCACCTGGCCCTCAGGGGATCATCATAGGTTAGACAAAGACAGGCAGACCGAGGTTGGAATTGACAGCTAAGTGAGAGTTCTGATGGCCTCTGCCATAACACAAAGTGTAGCTGAGACCTGGCAGCAACACAGACAGGGCTGAGTTCCTCAAACAGCATCTGACCCAAAGGGGAATATAGCTGGGACAGAAACAAATTCTGAGAAGTTGTTCTGTTCTGTCAGCAACATCAATCAGGGGCAGGGATGGAACTGGGTAAACCACCCCAGCCCCTGTTAATCACTTGAGGTTTCAGGCCTCACCTCCCCCTGCCAGATAGTGGCAGCTGAATGGAGGAGACATAGATCTCCCTGTGACTCAGGCAGGCGCAAACCCCTGGAACATCTGCTCATTGGAGAGAACTGGATCACAGTCCTGTGGGGATACCAGTGACTGTGTGTGACAGAGGTGCAAGGTGGGGAAGGAGGCATCAACCTTTCCAGACTAATTTATTTGCTGGGTTGATCCTTCTGATCTCACGGAGCACCAGAGCGAGTCATACTTGAGCTGCCAGCAGACCCCTGCTATCTAGTTGCTAGAGACCTTTTGAACTCTCCCACCTGAGACCGGTGCTGACTGGTACAGTTGATTTGGACCTCTTGAACTCGGCCAACCACTTGAGGACTATCCAAAGTGGTACCCTGGGTGTGTGGTTGTGGAAAGGTTTGATTTTCCTTTTCCAAATGTTGCCTGTGGGAGGCGGGGTGACTTAATCGCTGGTATTTCTCCACAGCTGAGACTTCAACCCAGAGTAACTGATTCATTAGCATAAGACAGAGACCAGCTGAAAATAAGACAGAGCCACTAGGTCCATCACACCAAGAAGGCCCCCAGTTTCTCAGGACATAGCCTGTACGGGTCCTCAGCAAAGCTCTAGGGGAAAAGGTATAGACACCAGTCCCAGCTTTTGGGCAAAGGACTGGCCAATCACTATTCCTGGAGCCTCCAGCACAACTTCTCCTTATCTGCTCAGCTAGCCAAATGGTGTAAAATAATTGAGGGGTGGAATCAGTGGGAAAACTCCAGTAAAATGAATAACTAGAGTAGATCAACGCCCCCAAGGAATAATTTGGTGGACAAAACTGAAAATTCCATTTATAAACAGATGGCTGAGATGTCAAAAACCGAATTCAGAATTTGAATTGCAAATAAGATCAATAAAATAGAGGTAAATTGGAATTAGAAATTCAAGGAGCACTTCAGAAGTTGTCCCAAGAATTCAACGAATTCAAAGACAAAATCACTGAAGATTTTGACACATTGAGAAAAGAAGATGCAGCCCTCGAAGATCTGAGAAATACAATAGAATCCCTCAGTAACAAAATGGAGCAAGCAGAAGAAAGGATTTCTGACATTGAAGACAAAGCTTTTGAATGCTCCCAAACTCTCAAAGAGGAAGAGAAATGGAGAGCAAAAATGGATCATTCTCTCAGAGAGCTCTGGGATAATTTGAAGAGAAGCAATATTTGCCTGATAGGGATCCCTGAAGGCTATGAAGTGGCTTTGCAAGGCACAGAGGCTCTTCTTCATGAGATTATGAGAGAGAACTTTCCAGACATGCCAAGAGATTCTGAAATTCAGATAGCAGACAGTTTCAGAACCCCAGCATGACTCAACCTGAATAAGACATCCCCCAGGCACATCATAATTAACTTCACTAAAGATAATATGAAGGAGAAAATTCTGAAAGCAGCCAGATGGAAGAAAGCCATAACCTACAAGGGGAAGAATATTAGAATAACTGCAGATCTCTCTGCTGAAACCTTTCAAGCTAGAAGAAGGTGGTCATCGGCTTTTAATCTCCTAAAACAAAATAACTTTCAATCCAGGATCCTGTGTCCAGCTAAACTGAGTTTCATTTATGATGGAGAAATTAAATACTTTAATGACATTCACATGTTAAAGAAATTTGCCATAACTAAACCAACTCTCCAGGATATTCTCAGACCTATCCTCCACAATGACCAGTGCAATCCTCCACCACAAAAGTAAACTCACACAGAAACTTTTGATCAAATTCCAACTTCCACAGTGGCGAAAGGATTAAAAATGCCCACTAGACTTTAAAAAAATTCGATACCCAAAATTCCACCAGGTTTACCAATATTCTCAATTAATGTGAATGGCTTAAATTGTCCTCTAAAGAGGCACAGGTTGGCTGACTGGATATAAAAACTCAGGCCAGATATCTGATGAATACAAGAATCTCATCTTACTGTAAAAGATAAATATAGACTCAAGGTGAAGGGATAGTCATCTATATTCCAGGCAAATGGAAAGCAGAAAAAAGCAGGTGTTGCAATTTTATTCGCAGATACAATAGGCTTTAAATCAAAAAAGTAAGGAAGAATAAAGATGGACACTTCATGTTTGTTAAGGGTAATACTCAATATGATGAGATTTCGATTATTAATATTTATGCACCCAACAAGAATGGGCCTCAATTTATAAGAGAAACTCTAACAGACATGAGCAACTTGATTTCCTCCAGCTCCATAGTAGTTGGAGATTTTATCACTCCTTTAGCAGTGTTGGATAGATCCTCCAATCAGAAGCTAAGCAAAGAAATTTTAGTTTTAAACTTAACCATTCAACATTTGGATTATACAGACATCTACAGAACATTTCATCCTAATGAAACTGAATACACATTCTTCTCATCAGCCCATGGAACGTACTCCAAAATCGATCACATCTTAGGTCACAAGTCTAACCTCAGCAAATTTAAAAGAATAGAAATTATTCCTTGCATCTTCTTGGACCATCATGGAATAAAAGTTGAACTCAGTAACAACAGGAATCTACATACTCATACAAAAACATGGAAGCTAAGCAACCTCATGCTGAATGATAGATGGGTCATAGACGAGATTAAGAAGGAAATTACAAATTTTTTGGAACAAAACGACAGTGAAGACACGAATTATCAGAACGCCTAGGATACTGCAAAGGCAGTCCTAAGAGAGAAATTTATAGCACTGCAAACCTTCCTCAAGAGAATGGAAAGAAAATAAATTAACAACATAATGGGACATCTCAAGCAACTGGAAAAGGAAGAACATTCTAACCCCAAACCCAGCAGAATAAAAGAAACAACCATAATTAGAGCAGAATTAAATGAAATGAAAACAAAAGAATTATACACTAGATCAATAAATCAAAAAGTTGGTTTTTTGAAAAGGTCAATAAAATAGATAAACCTTTGGCAAACCTAACCAGGAAAAAAAGAGTAAAATGTCTAATTTCATCAGTAAGAAATGATAAAGATGATGGCTCGGTGCCTGTGGCTCAACGGGCTAAGGCACCAGCCATGTACACCTGAGCTGGTGGGTTCAAATCCAGCCTGGGCCCGCCAAACAACAATGACGGCTGCAACCAAAAAATGGCCGGGTGTTGTGGCGGGTGCCTGGTCCCACCTACTTGGGAGGCAGAGGCAGGAGACTTGCTTGAGCCCAGGAATTGGAGGTTGCTGTGAGCTGTGATGCCACAGCACTCTATCCAGGGTGACAGCTTGAGGCTGTGTCTCAAAAAAAAAATAAAGAAAGAAAGAAATGGTAAAGATGAAAATAACAGCAGATTCCTCAGAAATTCAAAAAATCCTTAATGAATATTACAAAAACTTTACTATCAGAAATATGAAAATCTGAAGGAAATTGACCAATACTTGGAAGCACCCCACCTACCAAGAATCAGCCGGAATGAAGTGGATATGTTGAGCAGGCCTATATCAAGTTCTGAAATAGCGTGAATTGTACAAAATCTCCTTAAAAAGAAAAGCCTGGGACCAGATGGCTTCATGTCAGAATCCTACCAAACCTTTAGAGAGGAACTAGTACTTGTATTATTCAACCTTTTCCAAAATAAAGAAAAAGAAGGAATACTACCCAAAACATTCTATGAAGCAAACATCACCTTGATCCCCAAATCAAGAAAAGACCCAACAAGAAAAGAAAATTATAGACCAGTATCACTAATGAATATTGATGCAAAAATATTTAACAAGATCCTAACAAACAGAATCCAGCAACACATCAAACAAATTACACACCACAACCAAGTGGGTTTTATCCCAGGGTCTCAAGGCTGGTTCAATATATGTAAATCTATAAATATAATTCATTGCATAAACAAATTAAAAAATAAAGACCTTTTGATTCTCTCAATTGATGCAGAAAAAGCTTTTGATAAT